>LOEQ01003148.1:59374-75316 GCA_001685075.1 Bramus lutescens | reverse complement strand
GTGTTGTTATTTTGGGGTATAAGCTAGCCATGCGGGAGCCAGGCGGGACGAAAAACAGTCCTTCTCACCTCATCACTACATAAATGCATTAGTAATCTCAGCATTTTGAAATCAAAGGTGCAGTAATTTGTGGACCATATTGGTTATATTTGATTCTATATAATTTATTATATAACTCAAAAATTGATTCTTTTAATTTTAATGCATACATACTGTATTATTTTAAAATCCATAATTTAGCAAAATCAAATAAATCATTAATGTCTATGCAATGGTTTCACCTACATGGTTTAGAATCCAATATACTTTATAGCTTATAATATACAACTTCTCTGACAAATTTCTGTCTATTCTACACACCAATCTATAGTACATAAGAGAATGTTTTCTGAAATTGCTTAACCTTGCTTTGCTCTGCTCTCAAGGATATCTGCTGTAAAGGGAGCGACTGCCCGTGAATCCCTCTGGCCTCAGAAGCAAGGAGAGCCTTTTCCTGATAGTGTTCCATATACATTTGATGCTTACACAATGGAAGACATGTAGAATATGAGAGACGCCTCAGGTGATTTTCAAATACTATTTGAAAAGAAAGAAGGTGGATAATCTTCCCCCTTGTCTTTTGATTCTCCTTCTCTTTCCCAAACTGTCAAACACTGAGAAAGCGTTTACTAAATGCCCAGTGTGAGCCGGATGGATGTGTGTCCTGCCTCAACACAAAAGTACTGAACATTTTAATTTGAGAGCTAAACAAAGTTTTTTTTTTTTCCATAAAAAGAGCAGAAACCCGTCGACTATCCATCTCTTCACTAACCTTTCTGTGCTGGGTGTGTTTAGTTTAAATGGTTGGCATTGTTAGGAAGTCAGAACTGAAAATAATTATATGACACAAGAGTTGTAAAAATGTCATCTTTTTATGTAAAGAACTTCAAGGACTCCTTAAGGACTTCTAACTTTTAAGTGCAATGAGCAACACAAATTGCTTTTTTTGGAACGACTGTGAATAAGCCGTCCCAGTGTGTATAACAGGGTTTTCTCATGAGAGCAAACTACTGAAGCAGCTTGCCCCATTGTCTGATGAAAGGAAGGACCTGATCCTGTGTGAAGCAGTAGATAAAATTCTGAGACAGGTGAACAAGCTTTCATTCTTAGTAGATGTGGAAATAAATGACCATGAAGAGGATCGTACTTCAGTGAACAAGAAGAGAAGGCGATGCAAGGCCTTATATACCTAAGTATTCAGTTTTCTCTGCAATATGCAATTGAAAGCTGCCTTTCCCTGCCTTGTTTCTTAATGACCACATCTCAAAGTCTGTGAAGACAGTACACATGGCCACTTCAGGGCCTGGAAGCTCTGAACTAAAGCACAGTGTGCCTGCTAATAATAACATAGGCCTGCCTGTGAGCAAAACTGTCTATATCTTATTCTTCACAGAGAGGATATTGGCTAAAAGAATAAAATACTTTGTAGAAAGTCAAAGGAGAAAGCAAAAAGAAAGCAACATGTTATGTAATTTTCTTTAAAAGTTGTTGAATTTTTGGTCTTTAAAAGAAAATATGTTAACTTCATTTAGTGAATTCAAATGTAATCAATCCACAAACAGGAAAATTCAGAGTTATAACTGACTCACAGATAATTACTATCTTGTAAACATGTTTGCTACTCCAATAGGTAATATATTCTCCAGGATCTTTTAAATAGTTCATTAGATTTGCTAAGGAGTCTATTGACAAAAAAAAAAAAACCCTCTCAAGAAAAGCAAAGTGTTATTTTGTGCCAGTTTCTCCACAAATACTTTTCCTTATCAATATTTATTATTTAAATCCACCCAATCTGAGATAAACCAACTTCTTTCTGTTTTAATTTTTTTGTTTTATTTCAATATTTAAGACTTTTTATACACGAGTCTAATGAAATACTTGTATATTCACCTTCAATTATCGCCATCTCAATTCTCTGCATTCTTCATGAGTATTTTCCTTTTTTTTTTTTGAGCCCCAAGATTAAGTAGTACTGTCCATACTTACATGGAGCTGGGGGAATCGGATGGAAGAACATCAAAATACCAATACTCACTCACTCAGTAGAAAAATACTCTCTATCTTCAAAGGGAGGGCCAACTGTTTTACATTGGAAAGTCAACCTACTGTTGTAGTACTCTATCAAGGCTATCTTTATTTACATTTACACACTTTTTTTTGCATTTCAGTAAATCTCTGAGAGCACACAGATATCAAACACATATATGGAAGTCAGGAAACAACTTGAAGGAACTAGGTTCTGAGGATTGAATTTAGGACATCAGATTTGTTGGCAGGATTGAGTTTTTTCCAAGCTGAGTCATCTTGTTGACACTACGTTTGATGTTTTTGTCTTACAAAATGTTTTATTTCATAATGATCTAAACATGTGTGAATATACAAATACACATACACATACAATTTATTATTTAAGTAATAACCTTTATGAATACAGAAGTATGTATTGAAATACTTTCAATCTCCTTATTCTTAGTACCAATGGATAACTTAAGATACTTATTCTCCTAAGTTAGAATAGTGCAATATACTTTGTGCTACTTTATTTACAAAACATTAGAAATAAAAATTTGAAAACATCTTAAACTAACCAGAGGAAAGAGAGGTGATGTAGGGGGGTCATTTGTCTATGTGTTACTTTCATTGGTTAATAAAGAAACTGCCTTGNATGAATACAATTTTTGTGTTGTTATTTCTGGGTATAAGCTAGCCGTGCGGGAGCCGAGCAGGACGAAAAACAGGACTGCTCCCCTATCACTACAGAGAGGTATAACATCCCAGAGAACACTATATATTTGCTAGATCTCATGAATTTAAAATCTCATTGTATATGGTTTTCAAATAAAGCTTAATGCTATTTATGCAACAACCTAATGTAATCTATAAAATAGAGGAAGATAGTATCATCACAGATACTCAGTCTTCATTTCAGTCTTATTTTCATATTTTGTAAAATAAAATAGGTGAACAATGATTTAAGTCATGAAGATAATACAAAATATGTGGAAGTATTATTTGAATTATTTATTTGCAAATCAACAACACCCAAACTCAATATAGCTATAAAAAATTTCAAGGTTTCATATTTCCTAAAACTTAAAATAAAGGCGGTTAAAAACCCTGTAATTATTTATACAAAATATGATTAGTATAAATTTGTCTGAAATGCTACTTTGGCATCAATTAGTAAAATTCCTTTAAAAAACTGTACAATTTTTAGTCTAATCTTGCCAACGCTGCATCAATAATAAAGGAAAGATTTTATATGATTTATTAAATAAGTAATGCTCTTTTAAAAGACATGATTTAAACAGGGATAACTGAATTAAATGTCTTCATGAGTAAGTATAAAAGTAAATGCAAAATATATGTCAGTCATAATATAAGAGACTTTTGCCATTTTTAAGCGATTTTCTTTAAAAAAAAATAGTAATAGATAACCCAGCCAACTAGTTACTTTTACACGCTTCAAAAACTGGTCTTTCATGCTGATCATATTAAAACAAGCACCTGAATTTCAGGCTGACCCCATTGTCATTCCATGGTCAGGAGTACTAAGACTCTGTTTCCTAAGAACAGGTAATCTGCAGCTGTGCTGATTACTCCAGAAGGGTCTAAGATATGGAGTCATCTAAGATAAACTCTTCATGCACAGCTTTTCAAGGCAGAAGGCTTCTCGGTTGGTTGCAAATCCCATATATTTGCAATGTGAGAAGCAGATTCTTTCTCATGTAAAAGGTGGGACACAGTGCTCAAAGCCCACTTGTTGGCATCTAGAAGCTGAGAACTGATCTTACAGCCAGCAAAACACAGCAGTGCAGGAGATGGCCCAGTCAGCGAAGTGTTTGTTTTGCAACCTTGAGGACTTGATCCTCAGCACCCACATCAATGCTGGAGACAGTGGAATGTGACTGCAATCCCAGACAGGAGCATACCTGGGATGTTCTGGCCAGTTATTCTACCTGACTAGTAAGCTATAGGTTCAGTCAGGGACCTTGTCTTAAGAAATTAGGTAGAAGAGTGTTTGAGGAAACTACCTGATGTGGATGTCTGGCCTCTGCTCAATGTGCATATGCAGTCACCAAAAATCAAGATACAATTGTCCCTCGCCAACAAACACACAAAAGGAAGAAGGGACTCCCGTTCTACTGTTGCAGAAATACATACACTCAATCAAAGAAACATAAATGTTGGGAAGTGAGTGCTCAAGCTTACAGGATTACACACTGATGATTCCTGTACTTCCTCAATTTTGATTCAAGAAAATCCCAGCAGAGGATTATGCAGACACATCTGTGTGAGCCCATATAAGTGGATCTATTCGACCATGACTAAAGGCCAGAGAGCTCAGTGGTATCCTTGATACTTAAATGTTGTTTGACAGGAGGTTTGACTTAAGGTGTGGTTACTAACAAGATGTTTTGAGCTAGGGTGTGGTTACCTGATGATTTGAGTATTGAGAAGTTTATTACTTTGTTCTTTGTATCTTGGTGAAGAAGTCTTTGCCTTCCCCCACCTTTATGAACTGGGTTATATAATGGCTATGAGAAATAAACAGGAGGCAAATCTCAGTATTTACTAGATGACCTTCCAAATCTACCTGTTGTTTCTTGTTTACTTCTTCTTAATCCAAGTGCTTCCCCCCAAGCGTGGATGAACATGTAGGGCATGACCTGGCACATATCCTTAATGTATTGGTATACTTGTAAAGCATACTTAGTTTGCTAAGAAATATGGAATGAATTGCCATTAAGCGATTAAAACACTCTTCACAATTTTATTTATAGAATGCTTTTTTTTTTCTTGGTCTATGCAAGCCCATCACAAACACATTTTCTTTGCAGTTAGTACAAAGTAAAAGTGTTAAGAGATAAAAAGTTTTTAAAATGTTTTATTAGTATGAATAACACTTAATGGTATTTTGATATTGTTTTAAATTCCTTGGAAATTTTAAATTTATAGACAATGCACAATAAGCAACAAAATAGTTACTTTTATAAAATAACATTTTTGAGTAATAAACACATGCTTTGTGACTGAATCATTTATTGAATTTTTCATTCTGTTAATAATAAACTCTAAATACTTCCTTATTAGTCATAGTGCAAGCACAGATGTTATAGACTGCCCCCCCTCCCCCGTGGAAGCATATCATACTGTAGCCTTAGGACTCTCCCTGGTAATATGACTCTGAGATAAAGATTACACACCATGTTTGGGTCAATCTTATGGTGCATTACATTATCAGAGTTTCACCCTAACTTCAGTGTTTTACTGCAACCAGACAACATGGCATCGATGACTGCTAACACATTAAGAAAACCTCAAAAATCATTTGGTGCTCTCTTGCCTGGGGAAGACTATATTGCTCACTCTCAGCATTTCTTAGGCGCCTATAGTTCTTTTTGTAGGTGTCTCTGTCCACTTTGGGAGATCTATTGCTGTGCTTTTTTAGCATCGATATAGGTAGCCAACATGATGAGTATTTATGGATGTAGCTACTAGAATAACTAGGAGGTGAGTCTCATAGCAAAAGAAATAATTAACAAAGAAAACAGTAATATACTTCAGTAAATTAAATGCTTTGTGGGGCCCAGGCCATCCTGACCAAACATGGGGCCCAGGTGGTAAAGCTTCCATGGCAGCCAGCACAGGATTTCAGGAAAAGTCATAAAATGATTGTACAGTATCACTTATCAATCTTTCCCATGCTATGCAGATTTACATTTCCTGTTTATTTTCTGTTTGCTTTATTTTCCCACCACTCTGAAAATCAATAGATTGTCAGCACAGGGTTGTGAATGGTGAACTATTTAATCTATTTGTTGCTGCAGATTATTAAAACCCCCTTATACTAACTTCAGTATTTATTTTTAATATTTTGCCTTTCTATACTGGTCTGTGTTTGCCAGTCATCCTTCTTGGAACTCATAGATATCCCCATAATGTTGTTCCCTCATTTTAACACTTACTTCATCTGGACAGGATATCTACTTACTGAAACTAACGAACCAAGCATTTTGAGAAAATATTTTTCTTACCATCTATAGGATTTCTCTTTGTTATCTTCCATGTAATTTCTGAGTATATAATTTAGAAATCCATATATCTCCCAATCTAATGGATATGCTTTAAGAAAAAACTTAGATTTTATATTTTTTTAAATCTTGATTTTTGTGTATTCTATAATGCAATAATGTTTATAAATGTCCATGATTCACTGAATTTAAACAGGAATATTAAAGCATATTGGATTGCTGATGAATAACAATGACTCAAATATTGGTTTTAGCACTGATAGCACTAATTAAATTTAAGTGTTATGGGGAAAAAAAGAAAACATGTAATTGAGAAGGAGAGGTGTAGGAGGACAGGGATGTAGGCGGAGGGAGTAAAGTGTGGATATTAATAAGATCCAATGAACATTTACAAAGAATATTTTTAATTTCAAAAAAACTGCAGAAGGAAAAAGGTAAATATATTTGCATAGACCCTCAAATAATGTAGAGCACAATCTCTTCACTTTAAATTGTAGATCTGATTGTGGATAATTCAATCTATGTTGAAATTTATGCACTATTCACTCTGGTGTATGATTTCTGTAATGATTATGCAAAGTATATGCTCAGATAATAAAATAGCTTTCCTTGTTGCCTAAGAGACATGAAAAATATAAATATTGTCTTGAGAAGAACTGTTTTTATTGCACAGATTTTCTTTCTTTTTTCGCTTTCCAGTATGAACAAATAGCACTCTTTACAGTGAGAACCAAAAATGAACCCTTGACCGTCAAAATCACCCTATAGGGAACTGCCCAGCAGTTATATAACCATTAGTGTAAATGCATGTGCCACACAACTATTAGCGAAACATTTGCTCTGAAAAAAAACTGCCAATATATCTGATATAAATGTCAGCAATTATTGGCTTCACTTTAAGAATAAAAGGTCTCATTCAATGAGCTTTCTTTCTCTTGTTATGACTGTTGTCATTTCATTATATGAAACCATCATTTACACATACAGTCAACAAGAAAAATCTGAGACACCTATGTGAATTCATAAGTTCATACTTAAATTTGACTGCAGAATTTCAGGGCTTTATGAAAGTTGATTATCGTCTCCAAATCTAAAATATTTCCAATTTTTCATGGACAGTGATTCTGACATACATTTAGCATCTGTCAAGACTTTAACATATTTAGAACTTCCCCCTTACTCCAGAATGCATTGCCATGCGTGATAAGGTCTCTAGACTGATATAGCTCATTTGTATGTAACATCTTTCAATGCTAAAAGAAATTTTACTTTCAGGTACTCAGAGTCTTATTTTTCATAGACACCTTGTATTAGTTATGGTTTCAATTTTTCTACAAAGACATGAAAACCATGGCAAATCTTAATAAGGAAAATATTTAATCAGGGATAGCTTACAGTTCAGAGGTTTAGTCCATTATGTTCATGACAGGAAGCATGATAGCACGCATGTGGACATTGTGCCTGAGAGGTAGCTGAGAGCTTTATAGCAGCAGATAGCAGGATGAGCAAAGGACTCTGTGTCAGGCTTGCAAATATAAAACTCAAAGCCTGCTCCAAATGACACACTTCTCCCAACAAGGCCATGTTTACTCCAAGAAGGTCGCACCTCCTAATTGTGCCACTCTCTATGAGTCTAGAGGGGTTATTCTCATTCAAATCATTACATCCCTTAACTTTTAAACTATCTGAACCCAAGGCTCTAGTCATAGATTTTATTACAGTGACCAATGCTGGGAAAGAAAGAAAAGAGGACAAAGATCATCAAGTAATGTCCTATAATGAATTGTTGACAATATTCTCATAAGGACAGTAGAAAAGGCAATATGGGTACAAGAGCTTAGTGACTGTGTGAGTAGAGCAGACTGTCTGAAAAATAATGTGGAAGAGGGAAAAATCTATAGACTCCCAACCCTAGAAAAAGTCTTATAGACAGCTATTGACTGATAGAAAGGGATAATTAGGCTTTCACAGGGATGGGTCCCTTATCACTTACCTAATACACATCGGTTAGCTTTGAACAATATATGCAAAACAGAAACATAATGAATGCAGTAGATTCTGTTTATTTATTTTTATGTACCATATGTATATACATATGTGTATCTCTGTGTCTGCATATATATTATATACTATTATACATATTGTTTATATATATATATATACAGATATATATTCTACAAATATAATCAAAACAAAAAAGTCTATCAATATTAGTGTTGGGAGCTAAAGGGGGGAAAATGTGTGAGGCAGTGATGAGATTCTATTTCAATAGAATACAAGAAAAATTCATGAGTGAATTTCCTGTATCATATTCTTCATAACACAGAAAGATAAATTAAATCAAATGCAATGATTACTCAGCAGTCTGCTCTAAAATTTTCAATGGATAAATCTGTTCTGCTTACAATAATTAATGCATAAAAATTTTAAAGCAACAGTTACCTTACTCAAAATGTGCTCTTTCTTTTTCTTTTTCTTAATTGTAACAGTGTAGGTCTTTGTCTAACGTAAATTTTATTAAATTGAAGGATACAGACATATTATAGCCTACACATATTGGGGGAGGCTACTTGTTCATTCCCAGCCACCCAGACTCCAAAAATAATCACTCAGAAACTATATTATTTGCAATATTCTTAGGCAAATATTTATGGATAACTCATATCTTAAATTAACCAATTTCTATTATTTATATTTTACTGTGAAGTTGTGGCCTATGGACAAGTTTCCAGCTGGCAGCTCACATCTTTTCCCTCTGGCGGCTACATGGCATACCTTTGATTCCACCCTCTTTTTATCAGCATTCAGTTTAGTTTTCCCTGCATAGCTTTACTCTGCCATATGACAGGGAAAGATAGCTTCTTTATTCATTAACAAATAAAAGCAACACATATACAGGAGGAGTTCCCACACCATGTACACCTAACTTTTTTTGCTCAGGTTTCACAGTAGTCACAAAATTTTTATCACATGTTGATGTGGGTTTCCCCTCTGTATTCTATGAATATATTTTATTATTATTGGTTAATACAGAAGTTGTTTTTGCTTATGGCAGGAAAGAATACAGGTAGGTGGGAAATCTAAACTGAATGCATGGAGAAAGAAGGCAGTGTCAGGGAGATGCCATGTAGTCACCAAAGGAGAAAGAACCTGGAATCTTACCTGTAAGCCATAGCCTTGTGGCATTACATAGATTCATATAAATGCATTAATTGAAGATGTAAGAGCTGGTTATGAGTATGCATGAAGCATTGGCCAAACTGTTGTAATTAATATAGTTTCTGTGTGATTATTCATGTCTGGGTGGACATAAAGCAAAATGGCAGGCTCAGTTTGCAACATGGTGAAAACAATTAAGATATAGAATAGGGTGGTAGAGTTATTCTCATGTGAACCCTAAATCCACTTCCAATTTTAATTTGTCCCCTAATAAATGCAATTGAAATGTTCCAATAGCAGAAGGGATTAGGAGAAGCCAAGGGGAGTGTAATAGGAAAGAAAAGACCTTTCCAATGAAGGTAAGACTTTCCTGAGTCCAAGAAACCCTGCATAGGAGTGAAAAAGCAAATTGATGGCTCACTAAGACAAAACACAATCACAAATAATATCCCCTGTGTGATAATTCATAGAAGGCCATGGCATCCGCAATAGTGATCATTTAAAACTGAATAACTCTTCTTTAAACCACTTTAGTAGCATAAACTTTAAAGTACAATGCAGCTTTGTAAAATGTTCCACAGATATTTATGAAGTATTTGATAAATTACCTATTCTGTCTGTGTTTCCACAACTGCAGTAATTGCAAAATGAGTCAAGAGTGTTAGCAACTTAACTTAAATAAGTTAGTTATATTAAGCCACTTAGAAGACAACATCTAGTTTATTTATTCTGTAGAAATAATTTTTACGTTATTGTTCTTACTTAATACTATTAGTTATATATTAATAAAAATGACATAAATAATTTGTACTCATTACAAATTTAATACTAACAAGCTCCTATGCTACACAATTCATTTGTTTTTTACATAAGCATGTTGAGTAGCTTAGTACCAGTAACTGTGGAACTGGCATTCTACCTATGTCTGGAGTCTGCTGTCCATCATCAAAGAGTACTTTAAAAGCCTTTCCTTCATTTTGGACAGAATCTTTTATAAGACTCTAATATTCCACATTCCCACATGATTCTTTAAAGTCAGAATTTTCTAATTATACTGTTTCATCTATATACCTTTGAACTATTTCCAATTTCCAATATTTGATTTCAATCTTCATCCTATCTAGGGGCTTTGATTTTCAGCAAGAGTATCTTTGTGTGCATTTCATTGTCCTGGGCTCTGTTCAAACACAAAGGAGAGTACATCTTTCTGAGTAGAATGAATGGGTTACAGAGATTACATTTAATTGTGGGTAGTTTATTGCTGAATTTCTAAATATTACTAGCTATTTTGACCTTGGTTTTTCTACATTGCAGTCATCCTTGCTAAACTTAACTCTCTGCACCTAAGGTAATACTTTCAAAAAATTAGAGAATTCACAAAATGGTAATTAAAACAAGGACCAAATAGTTGGAGGTACTTGTACAAGCTTAATGGCTTGTAGGTCACTGAAAAATCCATCCACTTGAGCAAGCTAAAGAATTGGGAGATGGAGCCTCATGGCAATTAATGTTTTATAGAGAAACACAATGAGAGAGTAGTTGAACTTTAGAAAACTAGAATAGTGTTTCTTTTCAAATTTTAAAGGGTATATAAAAAGCCTGCCTGGAAATTATAAGCTTTTGTTGTATTTAGAATACATGAAAAGGTTATATTCTGATATATTGTAAAATTCATTAACATTTTGCCCTATTTAGATTAACAGTAACAATATGTTTCTTAGGAGGAAACACAAATTATCAAAAATAATATGCCACAGGTATCTGTTTTCCTGTGATAACTGTATGTAGCCGAAATGAAATATTTTTAGATAAATTCAGTAGGTTCTTTGCTTTTTATTGTTTTTTTATGAAATAGCTTCATTATAAATAACTTGCAAATAAAAAAAATCATAGATCTAGATTAATGTAGCCACTACAGCAGGCACTTGCCCATACTGAGAGACTGCCTGTATTTCTCAGTGAACTTCTGTGCTATAGAGATTTGCATTGGCATGGATCTTGGTTTATTGATACAAATTTATGGCCAATTATATATATATATATATAATTCTGCTCTTGATTATGATATTTTGTTTGTGCAACTTATTTAAAAATTTAACATATAACTGAGAAATAGAGGTTAACAGATTGTCATCTATAATAGTCAAGCTTGTAATCATTTTAGTTAGATTTTCTAGATATACAGAGATATATTTCAGTTAGATAAGTATTTTTCAAATCCTTCATAAACCCTTAGCATCTGACATTTGAAATGTTTTAATAACTTAGAACTTCTCATGACAATGAGACACATCTGCTCCTGGCAGTACCAATCTACTTCAAATGGATGTTGGACATCAAAGAGGCTCCTCGTGGAGTTTGTTACTCACTTGGGCAAGAAACTGCTCTTGCCTTGGAGAACCCACAGAAAAATGACTGCTGAAAATGCCTAAAGAAGCTGAGACAGTCCTTTGGGGGTCTTGTTTCATGTAAGAGTTTGCTAGATATTCTTCAGGACACAGAAGAAAAACTGCCAATATAGGTGGAACTTCCTTTGAAATTTTCTGCTTTATGGAAAAGTGTGCTGGATACTATGGTACTGTAGGCTGAAGATGGATGCTTCAACATTATGGAAGAACTTTGGGTGACTGTCCAGATAGCAAGATGTCTCTGTCAATTCTAGAGATTTGGAAGTTGCGTTCAATGCACATCCTGTTTGCTTAGTTAGTATTATATCCTTCTGGAGTCCTTGATGAAGTTGAAGAATAGTTATAACTATAGTTATTCTTAGTTAAGATAAAAGATATATATAAATATTGTAAATGTAATCTTGCTTGATACCTTTTTTGTTATATGTAATTTTACTATGTAAATGTTAAACCCTTCATTTTTATTTAAGCAGAAAGGAAAATAGTTTGGGAAATCCTTCTGTATATCTGTTGTTTATATTGGATAATGAAAAAGAATCTATCTTGGCCTGTGATAGATCAGAGTAGAGCTAGGCAAGGAAAACTAAACTGAGTGCTGGGAAAAGAAGGTAGAGTCAGTGAGAGACCATGTAGCCGCCATAGAGGCAAGATTTGAGCTGCCACCTGGAATTTAACCCAGTAAGCCACAGCCACGTGGTAATACACAGATTAATAGAAATGGGTTAATCAAAGATATAAGAGTTTATTAGCAATATGCTTAAGTATTTGGCCAAGCAGTGATTTAAATAATATCATTTCTATGTGATTATTTTGTGATCTGGGTAGCTGGGAACAAACCAACAGACTCTGCCAACATATCTATACAGTAGAAACAATCATTCTGAAACTATTGGATCTTATACTTTCACTATCAATCACATTTTTATGACTTTATACATCACAAAATCCTACAAAACTGTATTACATAGTTAAAACTAGAAAAAAAACTAGTTTTATATATTATTTTACAAATCATGTATCCTTTATTGTTATTCCATAGTTTTCAGATAAATCTACCCTTTCTTGATTTATTTTACATGTTATAAAATCCATGCCCGGGAGCTGTTTGTTCATTTTAAATGAGCCAATTAATAAGTGAGCATACAGAACAAATTTGATTGTAACCCTGCTTTCAAGCAAAATTGCATTTCAGTGGTTGTCATGCATTTTTCTAATGATTTTATCAAACTCAGGACACATGTTTTGTTCCCTACAACCATGATAGGTGTAGAAAAACATGAAAGATTTAAACTGGAAGTTTGTACATATTCAAAGATCAGAATCCTGACTGACATATATTGACAGTTATTTTCAGTGTATGGCTTATCCAAAAATATTATGAGACCTCTTAAAGCATGTGATTGGTCATATTGGCACAGTGCTAACCATTGGCAGCCTCAGACAAACAATGAAGTGCTATACATAGCCTGGAGCTGTTTCTCAGGGCTACTTTGTTAAGGGATAAAACTCTAACCCTTCTCCAAATGAATTTGTGAGGGCTGGGACCTTTTGAATGTTTCCAAACTATTTCTACCTACCTTTGTTAATAACAAAGGATCTGATGTTTACCAGACACTTTAGATATGCGTTTAAATACAGATAGATAACCACCAGAAAGGGAAAATTATTATTTTTTAATTTTATAAGTTACATACTGACACATATTCTAAGAGATTTATTTGTACTATATAGTCTGATTAATTTATTCCTAGCTAGTGAAATTTCAACTTTACTCATATAATGAAAGAATTTATGAACAGGATCTGTATGCTTTGTCTTAATTTAAAATCAGTAGAATTTTATGAGTCTATTCTAAAGAGATGACGTGCCATTATGCTTAGGGGAGTTTTGGACATATGAAAGAAAGAAAATGATTATGTCAGAAACCATTGTGTTGAACAAATAAACTGAAATATGTCAAGAATTCAAAAGATTTGCATGCACACAAAGAACACAGATTGCAATTATGATTATAATTACGGTGGATTTTGTGCCACTTCACTCTGACTGTGTATAAAGATTATTTTCACACTCAAGTGAGGCTTGCAACTGAAGTTTTATTCTGTCTAGTACAAAACAATATTGTTGGGGATAGAGTGCCCTTGAGAATTATCTGTACAAATGACTGCCCAATCTTACCTCACATCACTAGATATGAGCATGTGGGAATTAAAGAAGTTAAAGAGAAACTCAAGGTATGGCACAACTAGACAAGTGGTAGGCGCAGAAGAAGGTAAATGGGCCTCGAAGCTTCCCAATACTCATTTGTTTCCCTACCAAAGAAGTTTGTGTGCAATTGGTCACTCAAAGGTAGCTACTAATTAAACACCTGCTGAGTAAGATGGGTATCATATTGGAAACAATATGCTAAAAGTTGATTTTCATAGTCTGCCATTATTTGCATGATTGACAGCTCCATTTTTTAAAAAGTAATATTTTGGAGCATTTAATAACCATGACATTACTGACTCTGCTCCTATAATACTTTTCATATTTATAGAAATATTTGAGGCTGTAGTAAGAGGGAGATAAAACACTAAATTTTAATCAGGTAATATAAGAAAATAACTAGTTGAAAGAAAATGAACATAGTTTCAAAGGATCCATAGAATCTAAATGTCCTTCGCAATATGTGAGCAACATCATGATAATAATTTTCCAAAATTGTGTACATAGAAATTGACCATGCACTTTGGTTGGGGCATAGAAGTATAACATTATGATTCATGCAAGTGATTTTGCTTTGACCCATGCAATGATTTTGCTAAGTTAAGGAGCACTGCTGATTTTAGACATGAAAGTTTAGTAATGTTAACTCATCGCTCAGTATCTCTTCAGTGTTTAATTTTTAATATATTGTTTTTATAACTTAGCTAATATTTAGCTATTATTTTAAAGAAGGCTCTTTAGACATCTCTTTTTTCTATGAACCTTACCTGTTTCAGAAATGTACAGGAAATATACCTGTACATTATTTAACAACTCAAGTTTTGTAAGTGATTGAAGGACACAGAGAAAGGAAATAACAGACGTAGTGAAATAAATCACTGCCTTACGATTGAAAACCACAATACAGATTTGTTCACATTATGACCATGTGCCAGGGAATTTTTGAAAGGCATGGATTAGTAAGTACCACAGGCTAGACCTTGATTTTCATTTTATAGGGGCTGGAAACAGACAGGGGAGCCTAAAATTGTTTTTATAACAGTTTTGTTTTTCACCAGCTTTTATTATTGCTTGGCATTTCTTTAAATTGTAAATAAAATATACTGGCAAACAACTAAAGCAGGCTGAAATCAAGCTAGGAACTTTTTAACCCTGATTCAAATACCTGCAACGTCTGTCAAGTCAATTGCATCAGGCAACACACAGAAAAACAACCACAGAGATAGGCCATTCACATGCTATTCCATGCCTGCTTCTGACATTCCTAGTGTTTACTGTACTTTTATCCAGCAATTCTTTCTGAAAGAAATGGTTGCCTAGCTATTGAATGGACAACCATTGCATTTAGTCAGTCAGCACCTGCTCTATCTTCACTTGGGGCCCTTCTCTTAGTAATGCAGGTCATACGTTTAACTTCTTCAGGGTATGTCTCCTTGTATGCCTTGCTCATTCGAGAACTGAAGCTGAACCCTTGTCTTTCCATCCTCCAGTGTATGGGCCTCGGATTCTAATTGTTACCCTAAACAGCTTTTGTTAAATGCATTTGATCTTGATACTTTGCCTTATAAAACTGTATAGGTAGCAGCATTGATTGTTAAAATACTTAAAAAGCTGTTTAGGTTGTAGAAAATAATTAGGAATTGCTTTACAGTACAGGAATAACATGTAGGATTTAAATACCAATTGTGTCATCTTCTCAAAGGGTAAAATTCAAACTTTTTGGTTTATTTTCTAGGATATTTTACAGTTAAAATCCAATAATATAGTCATTTAGTAGAACACAGTGCCATAAAACCTCTAACTTAGATCGAAGTATCTGACCTTCAGGAACAATGATTTATATTTCATTAAGCAAACATTGAAAAATCCATCTTATACCTTCTCTCTTGAACACTCTGATAATTCCTCAAATGTTAAACACATATGTATATGCATTTATATGTATATATGTATATGTATATATGTATATGTATATATATATACATATATTTTTTATATTCTTCACACAACTTGGAAAAATCTTAAATTTAATAGAAAAACTGTAGTAATAGGGGGAGCGGGCCCTGCTTTTTGTCCAGCCCAGCTCCCGCACG
>LOEQ01003148.1:0-16439 GCA_001685075.1 Bramus lutescens | reverse complement strand
GGAAATGGGAGGAGGGGAGGAGGTGGAAATTTTTAATAAAAAAAGGAAAAAAAAGGGAAACTTCTCTAATGATGTCTTAATAAAGAACTGATCTATGAGTATAGCAGAAAAAGAATTATAAATATACATAAAGATAAATTAAGATGGAAAATAATTCTAAATGGGTCTCAATGTAGGATAAATTTACATAAGCTTTAGAGAGAGAAGAAAAAGAATATAGAGAGTTATAAAAAGTGGTAAATGGTTAAAAAAGGGTAAAGTCTTTAAAGAGACAGTGTATAGATAGTCATAGATTAAAAGGAGTAAAGAAAAATAAGCCATGTAAATATGGAAAATTCACAGAGAGTCTGGATTTTGTATATTATTGTGTTTTCTTTTAATTTTTTGACTGTGAAGGAGCTAAGTACAGAGAAACATTTCATTGTATGGACTGCAAAGTTAAGCCAACATAAAGGTATCTTGACTTCAGAATTTGAGTCTAAGGATATGTTACTTTGGAAAAGAGGTTCTTCTTTTGTTTCCACAGAGGATGAGAGAACCTGGGGAATCTTTTCAGACTAATGTGGTTTGATGCACCAAGATCTCCTGAAAGGTCACTGTGAATACACCCCCCAAAATACTTCACCCAATAAAAAGCAGGAGACACTATGGATACAACTATGTCCATATTCTCAAATATTGTCTATAAATGTTTATTTACATTTAAAGGAGGATATGCTATAGATACTTGCATTGATATGGATCGTGGTTTATTGATAAAAATTTAGATCAGTTTTCTTATATTTCTATTTCTGCTGTTGGTTAAGGTATTTTGTGTGCAGCACATTTAAATATAGATTAATAGACAATCATCTATAATTGTCAAGCTTTTAGTCACGTTAGTTAGGTTTTATAGATATATAGAGGTATATTCAGTTAGATAGGCATTCTTCAAATCTTTCTGAGAGCTTCAGAATATGGCATTTAAAATGTTTCAAGAAGTTAGGAATTTTCATGACAGTGAGACACATATGGTCCTGGCAGCACCAGTCTACTTAAAGAGGAAGATAGGCATCAAAGAGGCTCCTTATAGCCATTTGGGAAAGAAACTGCTCTTGCCTGGACTGCTTAATGAATTGGACATGCAGGACCCACAGAGAAATGACTGCTAAATCTGCCTAATGACCATCTTTCATGGTTCCTGCTTCATGAAAAAGTCAGCCAGACATTCTGCAGGATACAGAAGAAAGTGACTGACAACCTGCCAATATAGGCAGACCTGTCTTTCAAATTTCCTTCTTCATGGCAAAGTCTGCTGGATACTATGGGCCTGTAGGCTGAAAATGGATGCTCGAACTGTACAGAAGAACTTTGGGTGACTATCTAGGCAGTGAGATGTCTCTGTCAATTTTGGAGGTTAGAAAGTTGCTTACAATGAACTTATTGTTTACTTAGGTAATATATCCTTTTGGAGTCTTTGATGGAATTGAAGAATTTATAGTTATAGTTATATTTTTCTTAGTGATGATAAATGATAAAATAGATGTAAATATTGTAACTGTAATTATTTCTTGACACCTGTTTTATTATATGTAATTTTACTATGTTAAAGTCAAAACCTTCCTTTTTATTTAGCTAGAAAAGGGGAGGTGAAGTGGAATCTCCCTCTGTATGCTGTGATTACCATTAATTAAGAAAGAAACTTTATATGACTTACAACATGGCAGAACTTAGGCAGGCGGGAAAACTAAACTGAATGCTGGGACAAAGAAAGGCAGAGTCAGAGAGAAACCATGTAGCCCTGCCAGAGACAGACACTGGAATTTTGCCAGTAAGTCACTTCCACATGACAATACACAGATTAATAGAAATGAGTTAAATTATTATGTAAGTGTGAGTGATTATTTCAATTCTGGGCAGCCAGGACAAAGAAGTGGTCTTATTACAACAATATGACATGTTCAACAGAAGTGCTAGTTAATAGAGCCACAGAGTTTAGGAGGACGTGACATTCATAAGTATTATATACATAAAATTTTGACAATTATTAAGTACCAGATAACTAAATAATTACTATAAAAAGCACAAGACACCTTTCAGATGTTGTACCTAGATATTTTCATTTAAAAGCATGTTTCTGTGATAGTAACTATATATGATAATCTCAATATTCTAACATTGCAATATTGAATATTAATTTTGGGACTTTTCATTGAACTTTTTCATACAGAAAAATATTCAAAAACACTTATTAAAACCACACAGATTTTAAAACTATCATATTAGCCTTTATTAGTTTAACTTTAGTCAATATAAAACTGAAACAAAACTTTAAATTGGTAATCTACATTAGTTCTGTACTAAATGAATCAAAGTAGTTTTCTTTTGTTTTGTCTTGTTTACTTTATTTGTTTGATACAGGATCTCACTATATATCTCTATCTCTGTCTCTGTCTCTATCTCTATCTCTATCTATCTGCCTGAACTGGAACTCACTATGTATACCAGACTGGTCTCTATTTCATAGAGATACCCTTGTTGCAGCCTCCTGAGTGCTGTGATGAAAGGAATGAATGCACCACCACACCAGGCTAACACACAAAATATATAGTGAATATATAAGCTAAATACCCATTTATTAAGATAATTCCTCAAAATATTATTCATAAAATGA
Source organism: Bramus lutescens (assembly GCA_001685075.1). Classification (NCBI taxonomy): domain Eukaryota; kingdom Metazoa; phylum Chordata; class Mammalia; order Rodentia; family Cricetidae; genus Bramus; species Bramus lutescens. The sequence continues at coordinate 13,786 of LOEQ01003148.1, read as the reverse complement.
TAATACCTCATTCTATACTAATAATATCTTACCTGTTAGGTAATAAAAATAAAGACACACTTCACTTTAAAAGCATAACAAATAAAATTTTTTGAAAGTTCAGAATTTATTGTAACATTATAAATTCAAGTGATTCCCAGAAATTTATGAAGGATGAATTTAATTACTGCCTCATTTACAAATTGGACAACCAATCATTAAATACTATTTCTACAGCCATAAAATTAACTCAGCAGAGAAAGCAAAATATATGATATATAGTCAACAAATATACTGCAGTATCTGTTTATACTTCTTTTGATGCCTACTTATTAAGATGCTCACACACATGTTAACATAGACACATGAAACAACAATAGTAGGTGAGTATTTAATTCTGGAATAAGTAAAATAAATATTTCATTTATAGAAAATTAAAGCAATTGAACTGAAATGTTTTTATTTTCTTTTGGGAATTTAAATATATCAGCTGGTGGGGATATCACTTATTCAGTGATAAGCTTCCTGTACAAGCATGAGGTTTTAAGATTTGGTCTCCAGAGCCCACATAAAAGCTGAACACAGACCAGTGAGATCACTTAACTTGTAAAGGATCTTGCTGCCAAATGTGAGGACTTGAGTCTGACTCAATGCAATAAATATGATTGATAGAATGATAAATAAAGAATGTGCATCTTTATATGCACACTATGGCATATAAGCCTGCCTAAAAATATTCCTACATGCACGTCCACAGACACACACACACACACACACACACACACACACACAAGCAAGCAAGAAGGCAAACAAACAAATAAGTATGTTTGTTGGAATTTATCTAATATCCTGGAAGTCAAGATGCAGGGTGCTTAGAGACAGGTGTATCACTGAAACTTCTAGGCAACAATTCTAGCTGGAAAGATGAGCTGAATGTTCAATAAGAGACCTAGTCTCAAAACCTAACTCAGAGAGAGAGACTGAGGAAAACATCTAAGTTTCTAGACTCCTAGACTCCACATTCAAGAAGACACACTTTTGTGTGCACCCACACACAAATGCACACAGTCATCCAAAATACAGTTATTGGAAATTTTGTGCCCAAAACAATTCCCACGGTGTATTGAAATGCATTAAAAGAAGAACTGAGAAAATATTATCTTTTATTAAGCTCTCAAATAGGCATTATTCTGTTCTGACATCAGCCACACATGCTCTTGGTACATGATGGGTGTTTCCCACATCTTCTCTCTATGTTTTCCTGTCTAAGCCTATGAAACTTTTGGTATGTTATCATAGTATGAATCTTACACAAAATAAAATAAAATTTAAATATTCATTTTAGAAACAGAAAATGTAAAATAAAACTACCTAGATGAAAATGTTTTATTTGAGATACTTGCCTCTTTGGTAATTGAATATTTCTGATATCACTTGCATAGAACTGTTTTATTAGTCCAAGAGAAGGCACAAAATATGCTAATTTTTGTTTTATGTCATTATATTTTATTTTGTTAATATTTTATTATTATATCTTAGAAGCACATTAATTCTAATGAAAATCAGAAGAGAAAGGAACCTGATGTGGGGAATGCAGAAGGAACTAGGAGGAGTAGGGGGAGGGGAAACCATAATCAGGGTATATTATGTGAGAAAATGTTTGGTCTTAAATAGAATAAAATTTAATATTCATAGGTAAATGAAAATTATATAAAACTGAATAAAAATACATTAATATAAAGGAAAAACTTTTACAAAGTAAAAATTGGAGCAATAAATTTATACATAAAATATTCCAAAAATGAGCTTGAATATTTTTGAATTGAAATATATAATTCAAACAAACAGGAATTATAATATTGACTGGTTAGTATAAATAAAATATATTTTAGGAGTACATGCTTAATAAATGAAAAACAATGAAATATTTCCATAATTCACAAATTTTCTTATTCCATTAGTTTTAAACAATATGTTCGACACTGAAGAAGTAAGTAAGGCAGAGGCAGACATATATCTGTGAGTTTGAGGCCAATCTGGCCTAAAAAGCAAGTTTCAGGACAGGCAGGAAGGACTCATATACCAAAAAAAAAAAATCTTGTCTCAAAGCCCAATAAAGCAATATCAAAACAAAAGAAAATTGAAAACAAAAGAAGCACAGTCAGGTAATATTTATGTTTACCATGTTCCATTGTGTTGGGCAAATTGAAATTTTCAGTCGTCCTGGGATCTTTGCATGGCGGCTGGGCCCATGGGAGCTGGGCTCTCATCTCTACAAATCAGCTATTAATACAACCTCTAGCATATGCATCCATGTTTCACAAAATAAAACCATGAGAATGCAAAACTGAATTATTTAAAACTCAGAGGCCAAACTTTCCTTTTTTCCCCACAGTAGCCACTGATGCCACACATCAGAGAAAAAAGCTGATAACAGAGGTGAGAGAAAGCTTTTGTTTCTGTTTTTCTTCTTTCTTTTTCCCCTTTTTGAGTCCCTGTGACTCTTAAACAGAGAACAACTATTTAGTTATTCCATGAACTATCTGACAGCTTTGGCAGTTTCTTTTTAAATATTCTCTGACATCAAATATGCTGATAACACTTGTTTTATCAGTAGTTATATTCATTTTCAGAAAACTACAAAGGCTTCCACACTGTCACTCTTGGACAGGAGTGAACAGAGCAGCCCTCAGAGTGCTGCCTTGGAGCCCTGCCACTCTCTGATGGCAGCTGGTGATTAATAATCTTCAACGAAAGAGTAATTCAAGCCGGCATAGGCAGGTTCCCAAACTTTATGGTTCTACTACTCAAAATTGGTACAATGTAATTTGAAATTGTTCCTCAAAACTCAATCATCCTACAGTCACTTACCTTACAATGTATGATGAAAGCTTTGGGAGTCCACATGCTTGCAAACCATGACGGGTCAAACATCACATTTAAGCATCATCCTCCAATCATTATTTAATGCTTACCACCCCATTGTATCCAGAAAGCAGAATACACATCAGCTACCACATGCTCATAAACATGAATGAATTGAAGCTAATGTGACAGAACCACATGCATCAATCTACTGGCTAATAAAGAAAACGATTTTCTATGGTTTAATTGGTGACAACATTATGTACATACAGTGAGTCAAATGGAAAACTATCTTCATTAATGGAAAATATGTTTTAAATTATCAGATTTCTTAAGATTGCAAAGTGCTCTTTAGAAAACAGTGTTAAAATATGTTATACATCCACAGAATTTTACATAGGTGGGATTTGTAAAACGTTGCAAGGAATTTTTCCTTCATGGAGTAAATAAATAGTAGTTTCATGTAGGAATTTCAGATAATATTCTCTAAATGAGTTAAAAATAACATAAATACACACACTCCAAATTATTAGCCAGTAAAAAATTATCCAAAGAAGAGCTAAAATCATTTCAAAGAAAATTAAAGAAGCAACAAAATGACTGTCAAAAATGCCTAACGAAGAAATAAGGAATACCATTATGATAAGAAACATAAAACAAGTACATTTAGCCTCCAAATGTCTCCTGTAAGAGGGCAAGTGAGAAGGAGTGTTCAATCTCTAACCGATGGGGACAAACGAGCCCATTCCTACATCAATAAAAATTGAAAAGAAAGGCGGCATCAAACAGCAAGTGCTGCTTACTCAAGTCCTGCTTGCTTTCATGCAGTAAATAAAAAAGAAAACAAGAAGAACCTTTGTTCTTGAAGACTTCTACTACAATTCATTTTTATGACAGCAAAGCTTAATCTAGATACCAGAGAAGCTCAAAGCAATTATGCATCTCCACACAATTCCCTGTTTCTCCGCATCCCACAATCACGGTGCACTTGGCATTCCCAGTGCTCTTGGCACAGTGACTGGGCCAGAGTTGAGACCTGGCATGCACAACGAGAAGGGCTTCTTTACTGCAGCTGCCAGCCCGGCTGCTGGACCTAGCGCAGCAATTTGAGTCTCTCAATCTCTGTGTCGGGAGGCATGCACATGAATTAAAATTCAATTTTAGTTATTGCGTATACTAAAACACAAGTTGAGTGATGTTTGATTCTGGTCTGAAATGTGTTACTAGCTCATGGTTTCCTGTTTTAGCTATATTTCTTTACCTTATTGTTTCTCCATCATATTACAGTGCATGAGTATGTGACTCAAACGCTTCTTTTACTACGTTCATTTTACATTTCATTACACCACACATTGGCATTTATTCAAATCATGATTATATTGATCAGTTTTAGCAATGTGCCTCTGAATATCCCTTCATTCAATGTGTCTTTTTACACCTTTCTCCTTACCTTTGAAAAATCACAGGGAGATGCCTTGGTTGTACTTGAATAAACCATAGCTTTTTTTTTTTTCAAGTGAAAAAGGGCACATGTGCCAAGAGCCTGCAGTGGGAAGCAAATGCAGTACTTTGTGTCAGATATGTCTCCGAGAGTTTTAAGAGTGTCGTAGGAACAATGAAATTATGATGTTCAGGTCTTCCCCAGTTCTGTTATCTCTCACCTTGGAAAAATTAAAAATGCAAATTAAAAATCTTGCAGCGAATGAATAAATCATGGCTTCGTGGTCATTTTATTAAAATGGTAAGATTTTAGAACAAACAGGACTTGCTAAGTGTGTTATTTTAACTGCCATTCAGTGTGCTCACCTTTTGGGAACGCATCTCCCTTATGCTGATTTCATGGAATAATCATACCACGATGCTCAGCTTCAGAAAAGTTGATCTGTACAAGACTGCTGACAGGGTGACGTTTTGAAATGGTATATCTGCATGGATGATACCTTCAGATTGGTTCAGAAAGACTGATTATTTCGTTTAAGAAACACCTGTATCATGAAGCCTGAATGTTTGCTTCATGGCAAGGTATTTGAAAAATGTAGATACATTAAGAGATGAGCAGTGCACAACAATATTTATTCAGTCTCTCTAAAATATCAAAATAAAGAAAAATAACAGTGGGGTGAAAGGCAGTGGAAAAGAAAGAGACAAAGACAACAAAGTAAACAAGAAAGAATTTATGACCTATTCCTCCCAACTGCCTCCTCACCGCATCTTGGACTGTTCCTTTTCTAGGGCAGCCAATGTATTCTAAAAAATATCACATTCACTTTTAGAGACTGAGCTTTTGAATTTCACCTGTGTTCCCATAGCTTTACTGAAAGACAAGCTACTTTGTGGCATGCTTTGTAAGAATGAATATCCACTTCTTTACGAATTCATACTTTTAATTTGTGTTGTACTTAGGACTGAAATAACTAATATTTTTGTAGATTATGGGGGAAATTTAATTTCAAATCTGAAATAATTTGTCACATTATTGAACGTTAACATTTAAAACATGGAATTAACCGAATCTACATTTTAAGTATGTTATTTCAGATGTAGAAAGATTAACAAAGGGAAAAAAAAGTAATGTACGAGCTAGCAGATCGGGAGAACCCAAGAAATGTTATCTCCTGATTAAGATTTATATGCTGCTGTAACGTACAGCACAATTTCTGAACTGAGTGTGCCAACATAAAAAACATGGAAGAACCCAAATAGATAACTTGATTATGCATGCTAAGATCTTTTAAAAATAAAGAGGACCAAACACAAAGGAACAGGAAGGAAACAATAATCAAAACGAGGTCTGAAAATAATGCAGGAAAAATATTTTAAAAAGTAGAAAGAATCAAAAATAGCAAACTTAAGGATAAATAACAAAAAGATAAAACAAGATTGCCATATTCTTAGTCAAACTAAACAAAAGAAAGGGAAGGCCTGAGCTAATAAAATTAGAAATTAAAACTTAGACACTATAACAGATATCAATGAAGTTCCTAAAAATAATGACATAGAATATAAATCTCTGCTTCACGAAATTAGAAAATCTGAAAAAATGGTGACTTTTTAGAAACATATAACATACCAAAATTAAATCAAAATGCAATGAACAATTTAAACAGTTCCATAATGTATAATGTATAAAAGATGGATTCAGACTCAGAATTCTGCTGGAATTCAAAATAACTAAGACCAGCACATCTCTAATAATTCCATAAAATATAAAAATAATAAAGGCTTTAAAGTAGTATAACTATTATTGAACCGATGCCAATCATAAATGAAAGACAAAGAGAATCCCTTATGGATGTAGTGTTTTATATAGTCAAGGAGTGACAGCCCTAGTGTTTAATATAATAGCAAGCTCGAAAACTTTATATTTAATTTCATTCTGTCATGGCTTAACTACCGTTCACCTCAACCTTGCATTTAATTTCAACACTGGCCCCATTTAAAATTAGAATATTTTGGATTTTTTTCTCTACTGTCTAAAGTATGATTTTATTAAGAGTGACTACTAAAGATTTTATTAAATATTAAAGAGGTTAGACATTGTAGTAAGTATAATTGAACTTATTACTTCCATGAAAATTATTGTGAGAAGAAAAGTGGGGGAGATGAACTTTTTTATTTTTCCTCTTTACATGAGAGAAATAATTTTCTCTTAGACTATGATAACAACCTTAAGACATGAACTTAGATATTTAATTTGTAATTTCAATATATAGAATACCTTATATTCTCAGAGGGATGTGCCTCTTAGGTATAGATTGATAATTTAGTAAACTTAGAAATACACATTTTATCTCTCCTATTGTGTGGCATTATTTCTATTTCATATTCACCAGTCATCACTAGAATGAGAAATTATTTCATCAGAAAACTACCTAATTACTAAATGCTTATATGTTTGTTTTTGCATTATAATAAACACAGGAAGCAATTTATGGTTTGAAGAATCTGAGGGGTTAGTGGGTTAAAACTAAGAAACATGTTGACTGAAATACAGGAAAATGGGCCAGATAGAGAGTATAAATTTCTCTACAAGAAACAAAAAGAGAAATACACAAGATAACTTGGTAATCTAAGAAATCATTCAGTTGGGAATAAAGGCTTTCCCTGGAAATGACAGTTGAGTGTTTATTGAAGAGTAAGGTTTTCATAGGCTGGAAATTCAGAAAACAAGAAAAATGTACTTTCAGTGAAACAAATTCTAGAATAAAAGGCATGATAAGGATTCAAGGAATTCTAAGTAATTTGGCCCATGATTGAAACAGAATGCATAAACAAAATGATGCAGAAGGAAGACATGAGGTTCAGGAGCATCAAATAGCCAAATTTAGATGTTCCGTTCTCTGAAAACACAAACATAACAGCAGAAACTAGATAATCACTGTGCAACTGTGACTCCCTTACAGCCTTGTGTGGACCCGGGATTCCACATCACAAATGAAGAAAATATTCTGTCTGTGTAATGTTTTTAACATCGATGAAAACTGAGTCTATAGAGTTGTCATTATGAACTAAAATGATTGCAGCCCCATTTCCCAATCAATTTCTCAGAGCATTACAGTCAAATTTGGGAATATTGAAATACAAAAGAGTTCAGTAACTTTCACTGTGTTACTGTGAAGAAATAGCACACTCCGGTTTATCCCCAATATGCTTACAAAATTAAAAAGAAGAAAACACATGAAATGTTTCAGAAAACTATGAACTTCATTCATTTAAGCAACCAGATATTCAGTGATTTACATATGAAACTTTCATTTTCTTCACATCTAAAATGCCTTTCCTCAAATGCATAGAACCAGGCTCACATATTTTTCTATTTGTCCTCTTCTTATCTATCATTACATACCTGTAACAAGTTTCCGGGCTGTTTGATGAGACAAAGCAGTGTCTGACAGCAGAAGGCACATTAAATCCCATTCCCATGTCCACCTTTTTCCCTTTAAATTTGACACTTTTCTGAAAAATTCTAGTGCTTAATTGAATACCTTGGGGAACTGCATGTGAAACATTCTGAAGTACTTCAATAGTCTCTAGACTCACAGCAATATGTAAAGTGACCGATGCACTGGGAACAATCAGAATTCATTTCTGATAAACATTGTGTGATGGAGCACTTGAAAAAACTTTCATATCTGTTAAGAACCAAAGAGAGTACTCATGATCAAATCCTTAACCCTGACAAACACAAAACGAGGTTATTTCAAGATAAAGATTTAAGTTTTGAAAGTATGTATAAGATAAAACTATTAAAATTGTTAACAGCATATACTTTGAAAGAAACAAATCATTCTTCTATTTAATTTCATATTAATCAGTATAGAATATGGCATTGTAAAACGTTACCATTCCATATTGATAAAAAATACATTATGCCATAATAATAAGCTAGTGTTTGAATTTAGATCAACATTAGGAAATATCTACTTTTATCTCTAATTGAATGTGGAAAGAATTACCAAGAATGTTTAGTTTTATGCAAGTAATAGTCACCTTCAAGTTCACAAGTAATGGCAAGGAATAAAGGAAGTCATAGCAATGGAAACAAGAAATGAATGTACAGAAAAAAACTGCAGAAATTGAGTGACGTAGAAGGCAGGATCTCATCTAGTCAGTTTGTCTGTGATCAAGAAGTTTTGAGGGAGGCAAACTTTTACAGTGGACCACTTCTTATTCTTATCCATGGCTTCTTCTAGCATTAATGCTTGTTAAAACATATATGTATATGTGCATCTCTTTGTTTTGTGTTTTTAAATGTATATTGGCTAAAATATCATTGTTATTCAAAGGTTTTTAGCCACAGAACTTCCTTTCATTTACCTTTCTTTTCATTGCCCAATGCATTTTAATCTCAATTATTACATTTCAAAGTTTCTTAAGATCTATACTTTTTATTTGGTTCTTTTTGTTTTATTTATTTATTAATTCTTTGTTGTACATTTCTGAATGCTGTATGATTGTATTAATTATCTGCATTTATTTTCTTACTTATTCATCTTACTATATTTATATTATATTTGCTTTTTTTATTTTGTATGCTAATGTCTGCCCACGATTTTTGCCTTTCTTGTGCATTTACTTATCTCATATTTTGGACTTTTTTATGTATGAGCACTTTGCCTAAATGTATGTTTGAACACCATGTCCCTTTCTGTTGCCCATAAAGATCAGAAGAGAAAATCAGATCACTAAAATTATAGCTCTGAATTTATGAGCCACCATGTTGGTACTGGGGACTAAACCCTCGTCGTCTAAAAGAACAGCAAATACTCTACAATCACTTAGCCAAATCTTTAGCACCACCTGTATTTTTACAAATATGCTAAATGATAGTCCTTACATCACTTGGCTCCTGTGAAGAAGCTTATATCTAAGGCTATGCTACCTGCCACATTCCAGAAACAGCAAACATGTGCTCTTGCAAAATATTTGCAAACACTATATGCCTAATCTTTATTTCTTTTTTTCCCTGTAGGATGGAAATTATATGAACTGAGGCTAGGCATCTCATGTGATAAGGCATCCCCTTATCACTACCACAAATTGTCAAGAGGCCTCTTCTCACTCTCCATTTAAATCATGGCTAAAACATTTCAGTCCCCCATTAGTCACTGTGTGGTTTGTATTTTGAGAGTTTGTGCTCAGAGAGAGTATTTGCTATTTACTGTTGATTATGATTCTTTGTATAGCCACAAACTTCAGTGGTTCTCAATTGTTGCTTCCAATAGAATGCTGGAACAGAGTTGACAATATTGTTTTGTGTATTTTAAAATTTGCTTTATTCTTTTATACTGTTATTGAAACAGCATATCTGGATTCAAGTATCAGATAGTTCTAGCTAACTATAATTGTCAGAATTAGCAACCTGTTCCATTGTCACACGTCTTGTCCTTAGAACTCAATGGAATTGCCCAGTGTCTTACTCCCTTAAATGCTTTCACGCATTCAAAATTATCTTAAAGGTTTAGTGCTTAGGAATTAAATTTTAGATTATCTAGATGTCCATATTGTCAAGAAATAGATATCTAGACAGAATTTCACACAACAAAATTCAAGGGGTAGATGAGAGAAAATATGGTAATGAAAGGTTAGAACAATGTAGAAGTGTATTACTAATAATTTTAGGCATTATGACTGTTGTTGTGGCTGTTCCTGCTGCTCCTATTACTATTCTTTTATTTTGTCTTGATTTTTGTTTTCAGACACAGAGTTTACTTTATAACCTAGGATGACCTTGAACTCACTACATAGCCCGGGTTGATCTCAAATCAAAAGAAATCATTCTGTCTTAGTCTTCCTAATTTTGAGATTGCAGCAGTGAGCCAAAATGCATGCTGACCTTCTCAACTTCCCAAAGCATCTGAAATAAACATAAATCACATGGGGGGGGGCAGCTTGGGTTTTAAAATAAATCAGAATAGAAAATATCTGTTCTTGCTAGGCATTTTAAAGCTCCAAGCTTATGAATCCATACACTTATAAGAGACTCTTAAGGTAGGTGATGCTACTATTTCAAATTCACAGAGATATTTAGAGTTGAAAACTGTAAGATTACATTATTAATAAACAAAAATAATGGATTTTTCATCCATGCCTTCTTGCTACAAAGGTTATATATAGCTTAAAGACTCTGAGTTACTACTACTAAGAATAAATTGAAACATTTTATTGGTCCTTACTAAGGAGCAGAACATGACGACATTCACTCTATATGCACAAATGCATATAACATCAGTCAATAAAAAAAGAGCATGAATTTGAAAGAAAGTAAGGGTGATATACGGGGATGTTGAGAGGGAAGAAAGGGAAAGGAGAAAGGATAGAATAATAATATCAAAAAGAAAAGTGAAAAAATGTTTCTTTATACTTGAGAAAACAAACTCTGAGAGAAACAGCTGCCACTTCCAGGACTAAGATTGTATTTTAACTCTATTAGATAATTACTTCCTTAGTTTTATGAAGTTGGAAGTTAACTCTTTTGACTGAAATATTAATTGAAAGTTTCTGAATTAAAGACAAAGCAGTAAATGAAAATAATCTCAGGTATAAAGATAAATTGTTCCCTAAATATTTTCATCACCATAAGTGGACAAAAATAAACTTCCTGATAGTTGTGATATAGAGATTGTCACAAAAATAAATACATTAATTAATAATGGCCTACTTCCAAAATTTGTTATCTTGAAAAACTAAAAGACAGCACTAGTTTGGGTTAGTAAAGGCACAAACTGATCAAAAAAATCCCATTATGCCTTTATCAAACTCATTTCTTCAAAACACTTCATTTTGTTACCTTCCATCATATACTCATAGTCTCCACATCCATTGCTAATTTTCAGAAACAATTCTGTTCAATGAGGATTTCAGTATGTGTGACCAGTGTTTATGCCATAATATCCTGTAATATCAAACTCTCTTTGAATGAAAGTGAATAAAGACTAGGAGAATGCAATAGATTTTCTCATTATATAAAACCCAGAGGGTGTTTATGATAATTTTATATCAAATTTATTAAAGAAAACAGGAAGAAAAATATAAATATCACCACCTAAGTATTTCTGGTAACTAATCATTATCTTAAAAAATAATAGTATTGGAACAATAATTTCTGTATGAGAAGACCAGGGAGGCACACTTGATTGCCATATTTTGCCTAGCCAAAGAATTAAAATAAGGACCCCAGTGCCTCGCAACCATTGATGACATTACACAGTGTATATCCTCCACCTTTTGTGCAACAAGGTGGCATGGAATGATAACTACTGGTTTGATAAAATAAGGTACAAGAATGCTAAAGAATGCAATGTGTAGAATATTATAACAGAAATTCTTCTATCTGAATTATTTAACATTCTTTACAATGTTTTTTAGCAATTAACTGCACCTCTGTGTACCTAGTTCCATGTACATATATGAATAATCACTAGCAATTCATAGGACGATCAGTGATGAAGGTGTTAGTAGATATGAGGACTGCAGGTTGTGATCAGCTCATAGCAAACCTTAACTGTCCGATACTGTGATATCTATGCCACTGCTACTACTGCTTAATAGAACTGGAAGAAGAAAAAGGACCAAAGACAAGGTCCACCGTTGGTAATAGTATACTTGATCTTGTATAACAGAGTAAATTCTAGGAGTAAGATTCTAAAAATGTACAATGCACACATGTGTCTGTTAAGGCTAGGAATTGTAGTTGACAATTTTGACATTAAGGGTAAATTGAAAGCAACCAAGGTTCCAAGATGTTTGATAAAGGACATGAATATTAATTTGTTTGGGATTGATGAGGAGTTTCTTGGATAAACATATAAGCAGTGAAACACTGTTCTGTTGGCAGTAAGAAGGGAAGGCATTTATCATTACATGGTGGTCATTTGTGTATGGCTTCATTTATTTTCACTAGTTCCTAAAAAGAAAAGTGATGATGGGTCATCATGTCTTATGCAGCTCTTGTTTTCTTGAAAAACGTATGTTATTTATTTTAAATAAATTTTAACTATTATATATTTAAAAAAAGAGCTTTATCCACAACAAATTCTAAATGACCCACATTTCATTACTATCTTCAACTACATATGGATAGATTGAGGCTTCGGTAGATTTAACATCTACAGATTTGGGGATCATTGACAATGTTGAGCTGTGTTTTATCTAATGACTGTGACCAGTCTTATGGAGTAGAACTAACTCTATGTTTCTTCAGAATCTAAGAAATTTCTTGAAGTAACGATAATACTAATGTTCATAAACTCTATCTGAACAGGACATTTGTGAATGCCATGTATGATTGTTTTCAAATACTAACCAGAAATTTAATTCATATTATATGGCTCTATTTACAATATTCTGGGGAAACTGTATAGTTTTGCATATGTGTTGGAATTTTAGATATAGACAAAATAAAAATTAGAATTAAATTAATTCAAATATTAAGTCATTCAAATGTGATGAAGCCTTGGGCCTGAAAGATAAGTACCTGCAAGTCACAGAATCAACATCAGTCTAAGTAGCAAAGTGAAAAGAAGAAAGATTTTGATATAAAAATGGAGCTATATTTTTGAAAATGCATTAAGAGAAAAATTCAGCTCTAAAGTCAATGGAACTACTCTGCTTGTTAACAAAGGAAATATGTATATGTGGAAGTGAAACGTACCTTCATCTTTACTATCGCAACTCATCAGAATAATCATAGCAGAATTTAGAAAAGAAAAAAAAAACTGCTTACATGAGCAGAGTCAAGTTATTTTAGTACTCTTCCCTGTATGAAAACCTGTGACTCCATACTCTCCTGTTCCGGTATCATTGTAAAAAAAAAAAAATTGGTATTCTGTATACCTGAGTTTGCTTGCTATCGCCAACATTTTCTCTCCTAAATTCTTAATATGCAATACAGCTATGTCTCAGCAAGTTTCTGTTATTCTGTTTAATCTATCAGTCAGAGAATAATTTAGAAATCAGAAATCTATCTTTCCTACATCTCCATATCTTGTGCCGCTTGTCCACACTGAGAATAACTGAGCAATATTACCAATATTCATTTAAAATTTGTTTACAGTTCAGTGTCTACTTAGAAGTTCAAGTAAAGTCAAGAAGATAATATTTCATTAAACAAAATATTGATCATGTTGCTTTTTATATGAACTAATATCTATAAAACGAATGCATTCATCTGAGGTTACTATTTAAGAAAGATTTTTTCTTTTGAAAGATATTTATTCTTAAGTCTTCAAAATTATAACAGGTGCTTATATACCTACCACCTTTATTGTATATTTAAATAGTAAAATAAATCAATTTTTGTCTTTAAAATTTTTCCAATATGGATAATATTTATTGGAGTACATAAAACTTTTTGAAGGCAGTAGTCTGTAGTGATAGGGGAGAAGGCCCTGCTTTTCGTCCGGCCCAGCTCCCGCACGGCTAGCTTATACCCCGAAATAAC
>LOEQ01003147.1:278060-292565 GCA_001685075.1 Bramus lutescens | reverse complement strand
TCTCTCTCTCTCTCTCTCTCTCTCTCTCTCTCTCCCTTTTTCTCCTTCAGTATTCACCTCCTTCATTTATGTCCATAGTGTCTATTCTTTTCTAAATCTTTTCTATTAGTTCTGGTCTAGTAAATATTCTTATTCCTGTGCCCTGAACTTGTTCCCAGCACAGGTTCTAGCATCTTCCAATAGCTGAGGACCAAACATTGAATACATGGACCTTTGAGGGACTGTCTGGATCCATATAGATGCTGATATGAGCAAAGTCTTTTCCCATTTCGAGTTTTGTTGAAGTATTGATCAAAAATGTGTGTGTGTGTGTGTGTGTGCACATATGCATACAAATGTATGGAGGTCAGTTCTCTTTTTCTACCTTGTGGGTTTGTATTGTAGGATGGCCACTTGTTGGTTCTGGGCTGCCCACACTTGTAATAATCACACAGAAACTGTATTAATTAAATCACTGCTTTCCCTATTAGCTCTAACTTCTTATTGGCTAGCTCTTCATCTTAATTTAACTTTTTTCCATTATTTTATATTTAACCATGAGTCTCATGCCCTACTGGCAAGGTTCCAATTGGCAGCTCTATGTCTTTCCCCTCTGGCAGCTCCATGGCATCTCCTGACTTCACCTTCTTTCTCCCAGCATTCAGTTTAGTTTTTCCCACCTACTGCTATTCTGCCCTGCCAGGCCCAGGACAGATTCTTTATTCATTAACCAATAAAAGCAACACTTATACAGAAGGACTCCCACACCAGGTTTGGGAGATTAAACTCAGATGATCAGTCTTGGTGGCAAGTAGCTTTACCTGCTGAGCCATCTTGCTGGCCCTGAAGTATACTTTTGTGTGCAGCATCATAATTGTCAGAATAGTCTTTGATTCTGTTATTCTTCACATGTATAAAATTATTTACACATTGGTGAGTACAGTTTGTTTTGGGTAGCTAAAACTATGATTTTTGACAGTTAGAATGTGATTATGAGTTAAATATGTACCACATCCAATTACAGGCCTATCAAGTAAAAACAACAAATTTGTGTTTGTATTAGAACCACAAAAATTCTTCATTTTCTTCACTTTTGAAGCTTTAATTGGTAATAGTGTTAACAACCATAATAATTCCATTCATTTAAGCTTCAAGAAGTTAAATTTCAAAAAACTTCAATTTTATGGATTGGGTGGGAAAAATACAAACAGTGATCAAGGTGAGTTGGTTTTATATCTGAAGCAAATGAAAGTGACATACAACTAACACCGTTGACCTGTGAGGGGGTTTTGTTGTACTTACTGTTTTAGCCTAGTTTGGCTTTGAACTAATGATCTTCCTGTTCCTGCTGCCAAATGCTGGC
Organism: Bramus lutescens; assembly: GCA_001685075.1. NCBI lineage: Eukaryota > Metazoa > Chordata > Mammalia > Rodentia > Cricetidae > Bramus > Bramus lutescens. Next base: position 291,223 of record LOEQ01003147.1, on the reverse strand, counting down.
ATGTCCCATCATGCCCACTAGGTTGTCCTTCTTCCCATATACTCTATCACTTTTTTTTTTACATACCTGAGAGTAAAGTGGGAGACAATAACAAAAACATCTATCACAGAATGATAGACAAGTTCTCCCTCTGCAGCTACCCATTCTGAATGCCAGATTGGAGGTCTTTACGTATTCTGAGTACAAGTCTTTGTTAGAGATGTCTTACAAAATTTTCTCCAAAACTATGGCTTTTCATTTCCTTAATTGCGTTTTTTAGAGTAGAAGTGTAGAATACTGACAAAGGTAAATATGTCAGGTTATTTTTACACTTAACACTTGGTGTCCTGTTTAAAATGAGTTATCTTCTCTAAAAGAAATCTTTATTTTATTATTTGTGTGTATGTGCATGTGTGAGTGTGTAGACCATCAGATACCCAGGAGTCACAGATGACTGTAGGCTGCCCAACATGGGTGTTAGGCACTGAATTGTCGTCTTCTGGAAAGAGCAGCAAGCACTTTTGAACCGTTTCTCAAGCCCCCAAAGTAAGTTACTTTCTCAAAATCACTTGATAATAGGAGTGTCAATTTTGATGGAGTCTAGGGTATAATTTTTTCTTTTAAGGTCAGTGCTTTCATGTTTTTGCTGAGAAATTTTGCCTACCCCAAGATTAGAAAGTTGTCCTATCCTATTTTCTAAAAGTATTATAATTCTAGTTCTTATGTTTGGGTGTATGGTTCATCTCCAGTTACTGTTAGTAAATAATGTGAAGTAGGAATTGGAGTGCTAATTCTAACCTATACCAAGCAGCTTAGTTAATGTTTGTGTCTCACTTACATGTCTGCAAAGTATTAAATGTCTGCCTCTGAGAGCAAACATGGAGTTAGATAAGTCAGTAGAATCTGTCACATAGTGGTGTGGAATAAGCAGTTCAATCAAGATCATTTTTTATTTTTGTGCATCTCTGGAAAAATGCTTCTAAATCATCTTCCTGCCCATTTTTTTTCTCACATTCCCATTACTAGGCAAAACCACCAACTAAGAGTAAGACAAATCCTCAAGCTGCCCTCCGAGTACCAGGACGGCCCTTTTGTACTCCTCACCAGCTCACATCCTTTCCTAATTTCATAATTGAACTTGACATTTAACCTGGACTTTCGGAGTCCTTTGCATATGCCCATCTATGCCTACCTCCACCTGGAGAGTGATGCTCATGAGAGCTGTGCTGATCCTCAGGTCCCTCCCTGATGCCTTAAGCTCCTCCATCACATCATTTCTCACATTCCCTATTGCCGCCCACCCGTGGTTCACACCCAGTGAAGTACAGTCCTCCAGGGGTGTTTGAAAATGTGTGGGTGGAGGAGTGGGGCGGTTTGTACTAACAGGTACTTGGTGGTCAAGACTCAACAAGGCTAAAAACGTCATGCAAGACCCTCAGGATAAATCCTCCAGGCCTGGGTGCCAAGAGTTCTCCCTTCAAAATGCTGGCTGAATCTTGATTATGTCTAGACCCATTTCAGCTCACCTCCTCTGCCAGGCTTTGTGCCCCAGCCCCAAGTCACCTCTCTGTAGATGGCCCTCCCATTGCCCTGTCTTCCTTCTCTTTGTGGTGTAAAAGGAACATTGCAGGCACTCTGGCCTCAGGAAGCCAGTCTGCTGGTGAACTCCATCCAGCCCTCCAAGAGCACAATGCTTCATTTGCTGAGCCACTCAGTCAAAAGATGATTTAACAAGGCTTCAATCGGTAGAGCGATCAGGATTTCTTTAGAGGTTGTATCAAGAGAGAAATGAACAGTGGCTTTTCTGTTGGACTGAATATAAATATGTATGCTACAGATGCCTGTGAGAGAGCTGGGGCAGGGGATGTGGGATGCGTTGCTTCTCTGGTAGCTGCCCTTTGCCTGGGGCTCAGGACGGTGACGGAGTCAGGAGAGAGCAGAAACAAACCTCCAGTCAGCACTTCATTCTGCTCTGACAGTCACTGTGATTCATGGACCAGACCATTAATCCAGTAAGAAGGTACTAAATGGGCAGACGAACAAAAACAGGAGGGCCCTCTGAGAGCTGTCAGTCACCTCTCCCAGCACCTTTATATACTTGAAAGTGAAGGGTATTCCTGGAGTGTGTGGAAAGTACCCAGAACCCGGGTCTCTAATAGCAACCTGGGAAATTTGATTCAACTACTAATAAATTGAGGGCTTATTTTATACAAGTGGCTGGCCTGGCACAGTTATGTCTAGAAAGACTGGGGCTGATCTTTCAGGGGTTCAAAACTGGTGAGAAGTCTCTTGTTCTGCTTGTCCTTGCTTTGCTCCCAACCATTCCTAAGAAGCAACCCTTCATGCATCCTCCAGAGCTTCCTCATTCCCTGGCAGGTGCCTCTTCCCTGATTCCTGGAGGATGGTTACCTCGGCCTCTCACCTGCTGTCCTCACTGGTGATGAACCCACAGCACCTTGCACACACTGGGTATACACTCTACCATTGAGCTGCATCCCAGACTTTCCTGTCCCATTCTTATTTAGAAGAGGACACCAGCATATTCTCTTTCCCTAAAAGCAATATGATCCTGTCACCATAACTGGCAGGAAGTCTTTCTCTGGCTCCCTTTTGTTTTAAGGAAGAAACTCAAGCTCCTTACCAAGGCCCTTCCCCAGACTTCCCATAGTAGAAGTTTCTAGTCCAGACATCCTCTCGCTGCTTTCCAGATGTCTTAGCTGCTGTTCCCACCACTGTGATAAACACCCTGACAAGCTCCTTACCAAGGCCCTTCCCCAGACTTCCCATAGTAGAAGTTTCTAGTCCAGACATCCTCTCGCTGCTTTCCAGATGTCTTAGCTGCTGTTCCCACCACTGTGATAAACACCCTGACCGAAACAACTTAAGGGAGAGTCTATTCTGGCTCACAGTTTGAGGTCCGTTCCAGTCGCAGGAACTTCAGACAACAGCGCATAGTCAAGAAGCAGAGAGCAAGGAACGCTTGCACTCAGCTCACCTCGGCTGTTTACAGCCCAGGGAATGGTCCTGCCTGCAGTGGCAGTGAGCGAATCTCATTTCAATTAACCTAATCAAGATAATCCCCCACAGGCATATCTGGAGGCCCATCTCCCAGGTGATTTCAGGTCTCATGGGGTTTGACAATGGAGACTAATACCACACCTCTATGTTCCAAGAAGCTGCTCCCCCTACAACATACCCCAAACCCTCCTGCTGCTAGCCAAGCTTTCAAGGCACCCTCTCACCCCACCCCAACCTCCTCCTACTGCATCCCAGGTGAAGGTGTCTCCTATCTGTGCTTTCTCCTCTATCACGTGCACTACCCCGACTCCTACTTGTCTCTCAGTCAACCGTAGCTGTCCCAGAACTGTAAGAAGTCTGATTCCTCTTTGCCCACTCAGCACCTGGTAGAGCCTGGGCACCTGCTAGACGCAGAGTGTTTGATGACTGTACTTGAATGAGTGCTTCTGCAAGGTCATCATAAATAAGACAAGAAAGGCTTATTCCGGGACAACTGTAATGTGCATTTATCTCTGCGTAATCTCTGTTCTGCTTCTAATACTGCACTTAGAAAAACTGTCATGGGCAATTAGATACCTCATTGTTCCTGACTGATGTATGGGAGTGGTTTGTTCTCAGAGAAGGAGACAAGGTTTATCATCTGTGAGGAAATATAACGCTGCCTCTCTGTGACATGAACGCCGGCTCCAATGGCACATGTAGAGAAGGTCCATGTCTGAGCAAGTAGACTATTTACATGTGTGCTTGATTTCAAAACTTTGTGATTTTACTAAACAATCTGCCCTATTTTTACTCAGCTTTACTTAACAGATTGTGTATCAATTTCCAGGGACTGCTATAAAAAAAATGCCAGGAACTGAAAAGATGGCTTAGTGGTTAAGAACACTAACTGCTCTTCTGGAGGACCTAGGTTCAATTCCCAGCACCCAGGTGGCAGCTCATAACTGCCTGTAACTCAACCTCACACATACATGCAAGATAATGCCAATGCACATAAAATAAACATAAATAAATTAAAAAACAGAGCTGGGCAGTGGTGGCGCATGCCTTTAATCCCAGCACTCAGGAGGCAGAGGCAGGCGGATCTCTGTTATTTCGAGGCCAGCTTGGTCTACAGAGTAAGTTCCAGGACAGCTAAAGCTGTTACACACACACACACACACAAAAAAAAAAAACCCTGCCTCAAAATACAAAATGACAAACAAATGAAAAACCACAAATTTGGCAAGTTACAAACCTCTTCTTTGAGGCTGTTTGAAGCTACAGAGATGGCTTGACATCAAGATTGTTTGTTGTTCCTCCATGGGATATGAGTGCAGGTCCCAACACTCACGTGGAGCAGTTCACAATCACCTGCAGCTCCAGCTTGAACGAATCCAACATCCTCTGGTCTATGGGGTGCCAATCCACACATAGCAGATACTAACACATACGCATACGTGTACACACTCAAACAAAAACAAGTAAACCAACAAGTAGACAAACTATTCTTTCACGATTCTGGAGGCCAGAGACCCAGTACACTGAGGGCTGGCACCCCGTCTTTTCCCATGAAGGATCCGAGAGAGAAATTTCCATTGCCTCTTCTGGTCTTGGTGGCTTTAGGTAGCCTTTGGCCTATGATTGTATCACCCCAGTATCTGATTCTGTCTCTACAGAACCTTCTCTTCTGCTTTTACAGGGACATTTGACACTGGACTAAGGTACTTATCTGAAGAGTGAGACAATTACACCTGCAAAGGTCACACTGACAAGAATTAGCATGTGAACATATTTTGAGGGCCACAACCCATCCCTCTACCAACACTAGTCATTTTGTGTGTGTTTATTTTTTGAGACGTGGTTCATAGCCCAGGCTGACCTTGAACTACTGTGTATTTGAGGATGACTTAAGCTGCTGACCCTCCTCTTTCTGTTGGGAAATATTATTGGAGGGTGTGTGACTTTCGTTTATGCTGCATTTGTTTGACTCCGGGAAGCTGTGATTCTTTGTCTAAAACACCTGATGGTCTAATAAAGAGCTGAATGGCTAATATCGAAGCAGGAGCAAGGACAGGCAGGGCTGGCAGGCAGATGGAGATGGAGAAATGTGCAAGAGAGGGCAGGAGAGTACAAGGGAAGGAGTTCAGGGGCTGGCCGTCCAGTCAGCCGTCCAGGCAGCCAGGCAGCCAGGCAGCCAGGCAGCCGTCCAGCCAGCCAGCCAGCCATGGAGTAAGAGTGAAAGTAAGACATACAGATGAAGAAAAGGGAAAAGCCCAGAGGCAACAGGTAAAGAGGATAATTTAAGATAAGAAAACCTGATAATTTAAGATAAGAAAGGCTGACGAGAACCAAGGCAAGCTAAGGTCAGGCATTCATAACTAAGAATAAGCCTCCATGTGTGATTTACGTGGGAGCTGGGGGTCCGCTCTCTCCAAAAGCCAAAAGAGTAAAACAGGGCACACCATCTTTCTACTTCTCAGGTGCCGGAGTTGCAGGCCTGTGCCACCGTACCTGGAAAACAGTTTTCGTTTTGAATATTATACTTTTGTTGAGGCCACAGGGATGGTGATCCTTTGGTTTCTTATTTCCCCTTAACTGTGAAGAACTACCTGACATTCTTTAGAGTGCTGTTCTTCACTTTGGAAAGGGCCACCAGTTGGGAAAGGATGTAGCATAAATATTAAATACAGACACCACCTACTGGTTGCTAAGAGTCCCACATGGCAGCGCCTAGAGGCGACTCTGCAGAGAAAGATGCAGGACATAAAATAAACTGGAGCCTGTGGCACCGACCAGCACATACAGCAACACAAAGCGCTGTTCAGATACAACTCCTTTTCATCCTTGAGCCTCAGAGTGGAGACTTTCATGTTCCTTCAAGTATTGCAACACTATTTGTTCCTCTTCTGGGTGATAGCAGTTGGGAATACAATGGCTAGCCAGTAGGACCATGGTCCCTTCTAGTTATTAATTAATTCCCCCTTTCTATTATTGTGTGAGTAGAAGGCACAAATTCAAATAAAGGGTCTCCTATAGTAGTTGTGGCGTTATTACTAGCTTTAAATTCTGTCCGATCCAAACGTCTAATTATAGCAGGATGCTTGGCGCTTGGTCTTATCTGTTGGAGCTCTCCAACTGTGAGGTGGCCATGGGACTCTTGGTTCTTACAATCTGTTATTTTTTCTGTCCTCATCTAGCTTCGGTAACTCTTCACATCTGATGAACAATTACCAAGTCCCTGGATTTTCAAAGCCGAAAGAAGGAAGGGATTCTAAAGACACCCTTTCCTTTTTCCATCTTATTCTATAGTGCATTCCCGAAGAGACTTGTCTTGTCTTGGCATTACTGAATAACATCTACACATTGGGTAAAGTGCTTAATATAGAATGTTTAAAAACAAGGAACTGGTGTCCTTAAGACTCAAAGAAATTCCAAATTCTAATTCTAGAAATGGACCAGACAGACCCCAAAGTCTCTTAGACAAAAGCTGTTCTTCATTGGGTGTTGGGGCACCATTGTGTAGATCTCAAGATTAAAAAAAATTTATTTTCTGTGAATGACTGTTTTGCCTTTATGCCTGTATATGTGAACCACCTGTCTGCCTGTGGAGCTCAGAGAAAGGCATCAGATCCCTTGAAACTGGTCCTAAGTCTCTTTGTGGAAGCTGGAATTGAACTCCTTGGTCTTCTGCAAGAACAGCAACTGTTCTTAATCATGAAGTCATCTCTTTAGCCCCAGGTCTTAGGAGTTTTAATCCCAAACACAATTGCTTCTTCTCCTTTCAGCTAAGGTCAAGCATCCTTCCAGATCTTATCTGCTATGCCCTCCCTCCAAGGGCAATATATTGGAAGGGCTTGAAAGACTTGCCCTGATACTGATGTTCTATAATGTTTTCCTGAGGACACCATACCTATAAATACGCTCCATTCTGATGTATAAGTTTAAAAAAAAATCCAAATGCAACACAGTTCCACATGGGCTTGGAACTCTCTTTGATGTGCATCACTGACCTATGAGCTCCTTCCACATCCATGCGCCTCTGTACGTCAACTCCATTCCCCTGAACATCGAGAGATGTTTCTAAGCTGTAAAGAACTTGGAATGTAGTTTTCAAAAGTACACTTTCCAACACTGAAGACATTTCATGAGCCTCACGGTTTGCCTAAGGGCAGATGATTTAAAGATCTCTCCTGTGATCCATGAGTGACTGGAAAGCCGATTCATGAGTCCGACACTGTTACTCCATAGAGCTGCTTCAGAGGAAGAAGCTGCTTGGGGGAATGTTTTCCTCCGAACATTTTATGCCTGCTGAAATAAGTCAAAACACCCAGTGTTCTTTGTATTCGAAGGTGACACCGGTACCAGCACGACTGTCAGCTGCTGTCAGTCCCCAGCTTTGGAAGCAATGTCACCATGCTTTAGTTTGCTCAGCATGTCTTTGAATCATCGCTGGGTTGTCTCTTCCACAGCTCGCTGTTCAGCCAAATTGCACTATTTCAGCAGGAAGTCAGCTAAATACTTAGAAGCTCGTGGGACAGTCTTTTCCTTGTTGAAGATTTCAGCCTGTGCTTTTCAAAGTGTTTCTCAGAGAGATGGCATCAATGTCCCCTGGGGTTCCCAGTGCATCTTCAAATTCCTGTACCTCATCTTCAGACCAATAGACCAATAGGACTGCATTTTAAGCACTATCTCTTGGCAACGCCTCTTCGCTGATGGATTTGACGTTTGAGCTGAGGGGTTCCACACTCAGCACCCATACTTAGCTTAATTGACTCATCTGTCTTTGTTTACACGTGGGTCATCAACAATTTTCAGAAGCTAGTTTGCACAGTGTCTCCACAGGGAGGCACATTCATCTGACACAAGCTTTCAATGACATCCTGTACAGTTAAATAATGTCTTCCTAAATGACTAGGCAGCCCCTGAACAAAGAAAACAACCAAATTCATAATGTAAATGTATTCTGGAAGAAGACGAGTTTGAATAGTGGGAGCTGAATTACATGTACTCTTCAGCAGTCAGAGAAAAAGCCTCCAATCTGACAGATAGATGGAACCCTTTCTGGCATATATTAAGAAAACACAAACAATGACCCACTAGGATCTTCCTTCTGAGACAAGTCAGTTACAGGTCCAGCCAGGGCACATTGCTCTGCCCTCCAGTTTTTTTTTTTGTTTGTTTGTTTTTGTTTTGTTTTCAGATACCATCCTGCTGGCTTAGAGCACCACTCCCAGCCATAATTCTGTTTAACCAGTGTGTGTGTGTGTGTGTGTGTGTGTGTGTGTGTGTTTGTGTGTGTGTGTATACATGTAGAGATGACAATCTTGACAATCTCCAGATGTATTCTATTTTTTTTCTTTTTTGGACAGGTTTTCTTGGCTGCCTGGCAAGTCCTACATCTTTGCTTGTCCATGCCTCCCCAGTGTTGAAGTTTTAAGCCTGTGCTACCATGGGTGACTTTTTATATAAATTCAGGGGGACTGAACTAGGTCCTCATGCTTGCAAAGTAAGCACTGTACCGACTGAGCTACCATTCTAGCGCCCTCGGATGCTCTTTCTGTCTTCTGATTTTGAACAATTATAGATTTGCTGGGAATCTCTAAACAACAAAAGCAATAGTGTTTAGAGAGATTTCATATACCCAGCATCCATCTTCCTCAATAGAAATTGGTGTGACTATAGTATAATATCAGAGTTGGGAAACAGATACTGGTCATTAGAATGATCCACAGGGCTTATGAGTGTTTATCAGTTTTGTGTGCACTGCGGGTATGGCTGGTGTGTTCTTTGCTGTGCATTTTATAGCAGGTGTGGGTCAGGAGATCCACCAAAAGGTCTCCTTCATAGTCATGTCCATCCTTTCCCACCCCAATGCTTAGCCCTAGCAATGATAATCTATTTTCCATCCCTGTTACTTCATACAATCATTTTAATAGCATTTTAATAGCCTTGAGGCAAACTCCAACCAAGCAGCGCTGCCCGTCTGGACCATCCAAGCATCTCTCAAGACACCAATTACTGTTTTGGTTAACACTCTAGTTACAAAGTTGCATAAAATTTTAGTGGTCAAACTATAATCCTAATTTCCTAAAAGTGTTCTTTTTAATGTATGATTTTGCTGAGTGTGTGGTTTTCTGCAATATCAATTCTGTGTCATGGGAGAAATATTTGCATAGCAGCTGGAATAATAGAAGTTTAGCTTTTACTCACAAGAGTTGAAGGAAAATGTTTCATAAGCATGTTGTCTTTTTTTAAGTCAGGATCTTATGTCACACTTGTCATGTAGCTGGGGCTGGCCTTGAACTCATTATTCTCCAGCTTCCATCTCCTATGTGCTGGATTTATAGGGGTGCACCACTGTGACCAGTCATGGTAAGCATTTGTTTTAAATTACAATTCTTGTTCATAAACTTCCAGACCTGCTCTTTACTATGGATATAGACCATTAGACCATGTTTGTTACATTAACAGAGCATCAGAGACTGGGTGCCATATGTGGGATGAGGTTTATTTTTGCTTGTGACTCTGGAGGCTGGGAAATTCAAGGCTGAGAAGCCTTGCATAGTAGGGACTGATGTTGATGCACTGTGAAGTCCAGACATGGTAAGCAGTATCACATGGGCAGTGGAATGCATACAAGCGATACAGCCGAGTTGGTGTTAAAACAAACCCCCATACAGATGACCCCTTAACCCATTAATCCATTAATCTTCAAATGGATTAATCTATTGATGGGCAGAGCCCTCCCAACCTAATCCTCTCTTAATGGTTCCATGTCTTAATACCTAACAATAGGGATTGCATTTTCAATATGAATGATGGTGGAGGCATTTAGAGCGCAGCAGTTATCATTAGCTTTCATCACAAACTCTGCCATTACTTTGACAATCTGCAGTTTTCATTTCAGCAGAACTTCGCACGATGAATCTTCATTAAAGAGTGTTTCTAGTCAGGTGGTGGCGGTGCATGCCTTTCCATCCCAGAACTCAGGATACAGAGGCAGGTGGATCTCTGTGAAACTGAGGCTAGCCTGGTCTACAGAGTGAGTTCCAGGATAGCCAGGGCTACACTGTAAAATCTTGTCTCGAAAAACAAAACAAACCAAATAAACAAAAAAACAAAACCACCACCAACAACAACAAAAGGCTTAGGGTTGGTGAGGTGGCTTGTTCGGTAAAGATGCTGTCTGAGGATGAGGATACAAGCCTGACAACAAGAGTTTGATCCCCAGAATCAACCTAAAGGTGGAAGGAGAGAGCTGACTCCACAGAGCTGCCCTCTGACTATGTGCTCTTGTGGCAAGTGCATCTCCCACCCTTACCCCCACAAATAATGTGATTTTTTTTTAATTGCTAAAAATCTTGCACAGGGAAAGTAATTTTACTTTTTGGTTTCCATTAAAAGTTCTTAAGAAACACACACGTACTTTTTCAAAGAAAAGGTAACTGTTTTATTTGCTTTGTTTGTTTAAGGCAGGGTAGCTCTGTGCAGCTCTGGCTGTCCTGAAGCTCTCTATGTAGACCAGGCTGGCCTTGAACTCACAGAGATCCTTCTACCTCTTCCTCCTGCATGCTGGTATTAAAGGTGTGTACTGCTATGTGCAGATTTTTTGTTTACTTTTTGCTTTTTTAAAAAATTAAAATTATGGTAGGGAGCAAGGGAGAAGGGAATACCTAGGCATCGAAACAGAGATGTCTCATGAGAAAAAGGATTAGGTGAGTACTCAACGTGGTGCTGATGGTATTTTAGAGATTAAATATTGCTTGTCAAGCTGTAATAATGGCAAAGAAATTCATGAGATCATCACAGAAGGGGGTGGAGAGATTGTAAGATTGTAAGAGTGTGCTGTGGAACAATCCTTTTGTACACTATCAATATGTATTACTCTCACTGGCTAATAAAAAGCTGACAGGCTAGTATCTGGGCAGGAAGTTAGGCAGGAAAGTTAAACAGAATGATGGGAAGAAAGAGGGTAGAGTCAGGAGAGATGTTAGCAAGCTACTCAGGAAGCAAGATATGCTAGAAGACAGGTAAAGCCATGGGTCACGTGGCAATACATAGATTAATAGAAATGGGTTAATTTAAGTTGTAAGAGCTAGTTAGTAACAAGCCTGAGCTACCAGTCAATTGTTTATAATTAATATAAGCCTCTGTGTGGTATTTTGGGAAGCAGCTGTCTATTATTTGGAACAGGCAGTCAGGTCAGGAAGTGTCTGTTTTCAAGAGTGGGTGTCTGAGGTGAAACAGTATTTGCTGAACGTAACAGCACAGTTGCACACATGAACTAAAAAACTGCATGCACAAGGTCAAGCCAGCCAAGATCCCAGTGTGGATGGGTGAAGGCTCATGAAATCCTACCCCCAAGTGAGCAGCCATTGGCAGTTGATGACTGCTGGAAGAAAGAGAGAATCAGTTTCTTCAGGATAGAGGCCCTGAGATGCTATTCATGCTCTGGTGGGTGGTCCCACACCCATGTACATACAGGCAGCATTGCATGGACTTAGTGGGTATTACATTTAAAAGGCAGAGAACACATGAACTTGGGAGGGAAAGTATGGGGAAAAATAAGGGAGGAACTGAAAGGTAGGGAATGAAGGGGGGAATAGATCCAAACATATGCCTGTGTGAATATCAAATAAACATTTAATATAGATAATGAGGATCTGCAGATCTGTAATGGGGCCCAGCTCCTCCATAAGTTCTTTTTAATGCAGATATCTTGAGTAGAAGGCTGGGATAGCATGATTTCCTGCCATTTATCCTTAGCAATCACGTGTCAACTTGTTCATTTTAAGGCAAATTTACATTGACAATTATTTTGAATGATTCTAATATGATCTGCCTCAAGTTTCCTAAGTCCACAGACACCTGGATAGCATTTCACACTCATTCCTGTTGCTCCCCTGCCCACACCTTTTCACAGTTCCCTGTAATTAGCAAGCTTTATGGGTGAATGTGTATGTGTGTGTCTGATGTATGTGTGTGTACATATTCATGTGTGGGTGCACTGTGTATGTAGATATGTAAAGGTCAGGGGTCAAATTTGGGTGTCTTCCCCAATCACTGCTTCCTTATATTTGTTTTGAGAACCTGCGACTTTTCCATGACCTCATCTAGACTACCTCTGGCCAGCAAGCCCCAGGGAGGCCAGCCTCCAGCTCCACAGCTCTGAGATTACAGAGAGTGTCACCACGCCCAGCTTTGCAGATAGAGATATGAATTTTGGCCCTCAAGCTTGCATGGCAAGCACTTGACTGGTTTGAGCCATCACCCAACACCCCTAAGCAAACTTTCAACCTTTTCAAGAGGTACCCTAAAATACAGTGGCTTAAAATGACCACCATTAATTTTGGTCACAGTTCTTACTTGGGCTCAGTTGAGCAGCTTTATTGTTCCTAACCAGGTTCAAACTAGGTTGCTGTGACTGTGGGTGCTGGCTGTTGACTGAGTCCTGACAGAAGTCAGGGTCACATGCTTCTTATCATTCAGCCATCTAGAGCAGGGTTGTTCCTGTGGTGGCAGAAAGATTCCAAGCAGAAGGGCAGTGTCAGTCCTCGTGGGCAAGCTCTTTGTTCAAGTCCGCTTTCATCCTGTTGGTCAGACATAATGGCACGGCCAATGCCAGGGTCAGGGTGGGGACAGGGAACAGAATTGCCTAAGGACACCGATGCTGTAACCAGGAAGCATTGGCTGCTGCTTTTGAAATCTGACTACAAAAGTCCAAGATGTCCTTTGAAGCTAACCCAGAAAGGTCTATCAGGCTTGTTTTTATCATACGCAATGGCTCTTTCACTTCCCTCTTCCTGGAACTTTCTTTTTCCCTGTCTTTGTCCGGAACTCTAGTGTGTTTTGAAATGCTTCCTCCATACTGTGTGAGAGCATTTAGCTGTGTGCCACAAGTCTTTACTCAGGCCTTGTGAGCCTGTGTTTATTCTCCTACAGGACACCACTCTTTCTCAAGGGATTTGCTCATTTTTGCATACTTATAAGGCCAAGCAAATACTAATTGCTACTGTTTTATTTTTATTTTTTGATATAATATTTTTTGATCAGGTTTTTCCATTTCTTCAACTCCTCCCAGAACCTCACCTCTTTACCGACCCAACTTTGTCTTCTAGCTCTTTCCATCCTTCTGTCTGTTTTTGTTTCTCCTTCCTTCCTTCCTTTCTTTCTTTCTCTTCCTT
>LOEQ01003147.1:248136-262553 GCA_001685075.1 Bramus lutescens | reverse complement strand
CAGTCATCCTGTCTCTGCCTGCCTGGGGCTGGGATTATAGGCACACACTGCCTTGCCAGACTTCCTAATGTGGGTTCTGGGGAATTGAACTCAGGTCCTCATGCTTGCAAGGCAAGCACTTTACTGACTGATCGATCCATGTCTTAGTCAGTGTTCTATTGCTGTGAAGAGACACCATGACCACAGCAACTCTTATAAGGGAAAACATTTCATTGGGGTCTTTCTTACAGTTTCCGAAGTTTAGTTCATTATCATCATGAAAGGGAGCCTGGTGACATGCAGCCCTAGACCTGGTGCTGGAGCAGTAACTGAGAATTCTATATCCATATTCACAGGCAGCAAGAAGAGACACTGGCCTGGCTTGTGCTTCTGAAACCTCAGAGCCCATCCCCAGTGACACATCTCCAACAAGGCTACACCTCCTATTCTTTCTCAAGTAATGCTACTCCCTGATGACTAAGCATTCAAATTTATGAGTCTATGGGGCCATTGTCATCCAAACAACAGTTCATAATACTTAAAGGAAGCAAATTGAAAGTTTCTGGCAATGAACATGATCTTATTCCCATTTATAGTTTTAAAACATACTTGTTCACATCTAGGAAAAAAAGATAACTCATGCATGCCACTCCTTTATTTACTTACTTGAGACAGGGTCTTGCTATGTATCTCTGATTGGCCTGGAATTTACTGAATAGAATTAGCTGGCCTCAAGTTCACAGAGATCCATTTGCCTCTGCTTCCTTGAGCCATGTATTTTAAATATCTCCTTTTGGAAAGAAGCATAGAAATGCTTTGCTTCCAAATTCTATTTGTGAAACCAAACTTCTTTTTAGAAATCAATTTTGTTGCATCACAGGTTATAGTTATAGTTTTGCAGTGTACTGACGTTGTTTTATAGGTGACTTTAGTCATAAGTAGTATTGGGTTTTGAGAAGGAACCTCTGCTGTATTGTGGTTCATTACCATACTTAACGTAAATTAGACTTTTAAATGTCTTTTTATGAGAGGCGACAAATGAAAGAGTAAAGAAGGGTAGATTTTAAGCCAACAGTATTTTAAAGGATGTATCCAAGTTGTTAGACAATGTCAGCGAGTTTTGGTACAGGAAGGTTGTAGTTCCCTCACCCCCCTCCCCTTTTTGTCTTTTTAAAATTAAGGTCTACTTGAAAGTGTATTTTTTTAAATTTTGTGAGATTTCTTAAGGTTTACAGATATGCTTATTTATTTTCTCAGTACTAGCTTCAGTATGGTGAGTAGTCAAAGCAGTAAGAAGGGGAATCACAGCCCTTTGTGAAGCATCATCTAATCTCTGTGCTTTGTAAGAAATTTGGAAATTATTGAAAAGTTACCATCATAAATTTTTGTTTTGTTTTGTTTTTCTTTGAGACAGGGTCTCACTATGTAGCCTGGCTGGCCTGGAACTTGCTGTGTAGACTAGGCTGACCTCAAACTCACAGTGCCTCCGCGTATCAAGCCATAAGCTTTTCTAAATATGTTTTTCCCCTCATTTATTAGTAACATTGAAAGGCTTTCTAAGGTTTTCTGAAGTGCTTGCTGTGTATTTCCAGGCTGATGAATTACATGCAAAGATACTACAGAGGGAATTCACTTTGTCATCCCCTTCTCTCTTTCTCTAATATACTTAACACTATTGATAAAAACTTTCCATAATTATTATAAAGCACAGTATGAGTATGTCTTTCTGTAAATGTTTATGTTTATAGATTAGAAGAACTGGCTGTGATTTGTGCTAATTATGACATTCCGCATGTAGTCAACAACGCTTATGGATTACAGTCTTCCAAGTGCATGCATCTCATTCAGCAGGTGATTTATTATATTAATATTATATACTATAGGATTATGACTTTTTTTCCTACAGTCTAATACAGTGAAAGTTATTTAACTCTCTCTCCTTTGGGGAGCATTAGAAACTTGTATCCAGTACTCTATTAGTAGTAAAAGTCATTATTCCTTGGTAGTCTAATGGTAATTGAATAGTAACTTTTAAAGATTTGTTTATGCATCTATTTTGTGTGTATACATGTGTCTGTATGTGTAAGCGTATGCATACCTATATGTCTGTGTGTGTGTGTGTGTGTGTGTGTGCGCGCGCGCGCGTGTTCGCATGCTTGTTCGTGCAGTTGGGTTCCAGAAGAGGGTGTTGAGTATCATTCTCCTATTTCATCAAGGCGGAGTCGCTCTGAATCTGTAGGTTGAATTTTCTCAAGCTGGCTGGAAGTCAGTCAGCAAGCCCCAGTGGTCCTCTTGTCTTCACCCTTTTTGGAGCTAGAGTTTTAGGTGTGCGTGAAACGCCTGACCCGTTACATGGGTTCTGGGCTCCAAACTCTGATCCTCATGGTTGCACAACAAGTGTTCTTCCTGGATGAGCCATTTCTCCTGCCCCTGGAAATAGCTTTGATGGTCCTGAATCAACACAGAAAGATTTCAGTAGCATTCTTAACTTTCTGAGATTTTTTTAAACCCTGGATGCTCATTATTCTAATGTATTGAATTACATTATTGATGATTATATTTTATATAGAAGAAAAAGAAAACAGGAAGAGTAAGAGTGAACCATCTAAACACATAAACATATTTTCAAATTAAAAAAAAAAACAAAACATTTAAATATTTTCCAGGATCTAAAGACTCTTTTAGTAGCTGCTGCTCTATGACCTTTATTTATTCACTCTTACCTTCCTTTGGTGTCTTTTCATCATTCCTTAACTTTTCAAGGCGGCCTCACAGGTCTAGGTGGATCGTGTTTGGTGCGAATGGAGCAGAAGAAAGGGATACAGTGTTCTGTGCTGGAACTAGTGAGAACACTTTACATGGGTGACTTACTTTTCTAATTCCTAGTACTTAAGAAAATTGCTACATTTTATTTGTGTGTGTATTCATGCTCACACATGTGTGCCATAATATACATAAGGAGGTCAGAGGACAACTTGTAGGAGTCAGTTCTTTCCTCAATCATATGGTTCCAGAGCTAGAACCAGGGCTGTCAGGGTTGGTGGTGAGTACCTTTAACCACAGAGTCATCTCACTACTCCTCACTGCTTTGTATCTTTAAGGCTTTCAAAGTTCAAATGCATTAGCATCTCTAAAAGTTTATAAAAGGAAGGAGCAAGTGATCATAGCTATCTTTATTTTTAATCATAGCTATAAGTACCGCTAGTCATTTATAATGAACATTTTTCTGTTTCCGTGAATGTACTGTTTTCACATAGTTTTAGATACTGTGTATATTTAACAAAAGACTTTAAGCCTTGTTAGTTACATGTTTATACTTTCCACATGCCTATATTTGTTTTCACACACATCATTTTAAAGATTTATTGTAATTTATTTATTTATATGTGGGAGAGAGTTGGCCTGAGGAGGCCAGGAGAGGTCTCCCTTGAAACTGAAACTGGAGTTTAAGGTGTTCGTGAGCTGCATAGGTGGGTGCTGGGGTCGGAGTTCTGATCTTCACACTAGAGCAGCTATTGCTCTAACTGCTGAGCTATCTCTGCAGCCTGAGATGAGTCATTTACTCAGATGTTATTCCCTAATTGAGAATAACTCAGGGTTCTGGGGCTCACAACATACTTTTGAACACTTGAAAGTGGAGTGATAGTGGTATACTAATGGAGGGCCAAACTAAGGGGAGCAGTTGTGGAGCTGATGTGAAAGGTATCCTTGGGGCTGCTCTTCCTGGCACTCCACTTTGTCTGTCGTGTGCACGTGCATGTATGTGTGTGATGTTTCTCAAATGCAGATGCTGTGTTGTAGGTATTATATTACTTTCTAAAATGGACTTGTCTTTAAGTAGTAAATAAACATTTCTGCAGATTGACCTACATGAGGAGAGGTCATGGCACTGTTGGTTTAAACAACATAAATGTATAAGTCTTGCTGAGTTCTGACTGCTATTTTGTGACATTCTAAATAGGGTTAACTTTCCCTCATAACTGTCATAATGCAGACAGCTTACCAAAGACCTACCATGTGTGTTAGGCATCCGGTCAGGCTGTTAATGTTTTAAAACTAATCCTATTAAGTTAAGGTGTATTTTCACTGTTCCTGTTTATATATGAGGGAATATACTCAGTGGTTTAAGTGTTTGACCTGAGGTCTCACAGCTGCTGAGTAAGTTGTATAGAAGTCTGCCACCAGGGTCCCCAGTTTCCCTAAAACAGAACAAAGCCCCGAGAAAGCAGTATCACAGTAACCATATAATTAGTGAAGAAAACTTCCATCTGAAATGTCTTAGCGCACTTTTAAAAGATGTCCCAGAATGACTTTGTTCTGAGCAAATAAGATACCCTGTTAGGTATGTGTAATCTCAAGAAGTACACTTCTGGTTCTATTTGCTGAAATACCTAATCTGAGATGTTAGGACAGATTAATAGAGGGCACGTAGTAGAGCTATAGAAATGTGTGTGGGATTGACTGTTTAGAATGGAAGGTGAAGTTCCAAAGTGTGGGAAGCAGCGACTTCACTTTGTTAAGAATTGGCGTAAAGTAGGTGTTACTGCTACTTACCACACACCTGATTGTTATTTCCTTCAGTAGATTTTCTGACTTCCCATTAGTATGTGAGCTACCACAATATGTGCTGGGGACACAGCGTGGCAGCCTTTTTCCCAGCAGCCTCCATCCTGCTAGGTTTTTCATTTTCTTCCTTAGTGGCAGCCTATTGTTAGTGTGGGGGTGTGACCCTTGAACATTTCTGAGTGTTTTTTGTGAAGGAGTGTGCAGTCTTCGGGCTGAAAGGGTGGGTGTAGCAGTCTGGAGTCTGCTTCCCCTTTCTCAATCCGCCGACTCCCAGGTCAGGCTCATGCTCCTCTCAGAAAGCCTAGACAGTATTTCTGGACACTTTCAACCTGGCACCACTTGCTGTGCTTTCTCTTCACTTTTTCTGTTGATGTTTATGCTGCCCCCTCTTCTGAGATGGGTTTCTTCTGTTCATAGTCTGCTAGGAAATAAGAGTCACGGCAAGAGTAAGGCTGAAACAGTCAGGATGGTCTCTGAGTGTCTGCTCCCCTCCGTGGCTTCTACTGCTTCTACCTGTTGCCTACATCTGGTCTCTCAGATTAGACCAGCTATCTGCGGTTTCCATTCTCCCTGAGATACAGAAATGGGAAAGAAGTGTGAAAACGAAGGTCAAATGTGGTTATAATATTAATAGGAATGTAGATTGTGAATACAGATTGAAAATCTGTGACTGCAGATAAAGAAAAAAACTGTGAGTTGAAATTTAGATGGTATCTCCATTTTTTAAGAGGAGAAAATTGCAGCACATTAGACAGAAGGTCATAGCTGTGTCAGATGGGAAGCAGAACTTGGCTCCACATTTCTAGTAGGTCTGTGTTCAGCTCTGTGCTGGGATATTAGACTTCCATTTGAAGTTCATTTGCCTTGGAATGAGACCATCTAAGATCACATGTTAAGGATCACAAGTTGTGGAGAAACATTGATTTTGGAACTTCTGGGAATATACAGATGAAATTGCCATTGGTTGATGATAAACATAAAAGTTGGCTTTTCTCTTTTGTGATCAGAGCCATCATGAAAGTAGAGCTTGTTTAAAGGCTGGGCTTGGAACTTTATGCCTGACCCGTATGAAGCCCCTGGGGTTAATCTCCAGCACTGTAACACAAACAGACAAACCCAAAAGATAAAAAACGTTAGTAGATTTTCCCAAGTATCAGAGAGAGGCACTTAATTTTGTAGCTGCTTGGTTGGCACTTTGGGCAGCTGTAGTTTATTAGATTGTGATGCTAGGTATTTAAAACTACTTAATCATCATAGACCTTATTGTCAAATAAAAGGTGTGGGGCATGGGAGAAATGCTTTGTCTCATACTCAGTTTTAAGGTCAAAAGCTGTTTCAGAGGAATTCCCTCTTGCACTGGTAATGACACCCTACCTGCTTTATGCAGGTTGAGTTTAGTGATTAATCTGTTAAAGCCAATGTACACTGCAGTGTGCTGGGCGTTGTGTATATAATGAGCACCACCCAAGCTGGAGTTCAGTTCTGTAAACCCTGGACTTGCACTGCCACAGAGAAAATTTCATCCCTTCACCTGCCTTTAAACAAATGTCTATGTACGGTTTCTCATTTTTACTTTTTAATTAAGGTAAAATTAGCCTTTGTAAATGTGGGAATGAAATTAAATTGTATGTATCATTTTGTATGACGTTTTTGTTGTGGCCTTTGCTCATTAATAGAAGTTGTTTGTTGTCTGTCCTAGCGACTGACATGTGACCCATATGTTGTTTGATTCTAGGGGGCTCGGGTTGGTAGAATCGATGCTTTCGTTCAGAGCTTGGACAAAAATTTTATGGTTCCAGTAGGTGGTGCTATAATTGCTGGCTTTAATGAATCCTTCATTCAGGAAATTAGCAAGATGTATCCAGGTAAATAGATAACTTGTATTTTGGAAAAATTAACTAGTGAACAAAAATGTATGTGCGTATAGTCTGCTGTGATGAGTTGATTTCTCAAGCCTCCCCCATCAGTCTTCCTGCATATGCCCTGTCCCTCTGTTTTCAGGAAGAGCTTCAGCTTCGCCATCCTTAGATGTCCTTATCACCTTGTTGTCACTCGGCTGCAATGGCTACAAGAAACTGTTAAGGGAAAGAAAGGTGAGGTCTGCTCCTCGTTGAATGCCTGTGTTCTAGCCTGTATATCTCACTTATATCGGAGCCACTGTTGGGTTTTCACCTCTTATTTGTCCTGTAGAAGGTAATCATCCCGTCTGTCCAGATATGCTGAGAAATAGTTCAGATGCATTATTTTACTATTAGTATTTGTTATTTAGAAACATCTGTATTGGGAATTATTTGTTCATTTATCTCCTAAAGGTAGAGGGGCTCTCCTTTTTTTTTGTTACTAATTTTTATTAAATAATTTTCTTTTGTATTTATTTGTGTGCTCATGTGCATGTGCTATGGCACATGTGTGGAGGTCAGGGTCAATCTGTGGGTACAGAGATTGGACTCAGGTCATCAGGAGTAGGAGGAGTGGCCTTGCCTTTTACCCGCTTTGCAGGCTTACCAGCTCTGCCTTTTCTTTTAGGACAGGGTCTTCTTGTGAGGCCTGGACTGACTGGAGCTTGCTTTATGTAGACAAAGCAGGCCTCATACAGTGGGCAATCCTCCAGCCTCTGCTTCCTGAGTAGTGGGGCTATAGGCGTCTGTCACCACTTCTGGCATAGAGGCTCTTGAAAGAGTAATGGAAAAGTTTTCTTTTGAGTGATTTGTAAGCCTGAAGGCTTGTTATGGTGTGAAGGACTAGTCCTCGGTGGAAGAGCCAGTGGGAGTCAGCCACCTCCTTATTCTAAAATAATAAATCTCTCCATCATTGCTGAAATGCAGGACTTATGCTGTCTTTGAAAAAAAAAAAAGTGATGAGCTTTGTAGTGCCAGCTACTGAGGAGGCTAGGAAGGAAGATCACTGGAGCCAGGAATTTTTGGTCATCATAGTGAGAGTCAGTGTTTTAAAAGAGACTAACAGATGCTTCATTCGTAGCAGTTCTCACCTTCCACTGTGAGTACCAGGGACTGAGCTCAGGTTATCAAGCTTGCACAGCCAGCTCAGCCATGCCACTGGTCCCCTGCTAGGTTCATTGTATCCATTCTTTGGTGTGGTATTCATCAAGTTCATTTGTAGGGATTGTCTCCATTTTGCATATGAAATTGTGATCTGGGAAGATGAGCTTGCTGAAGGATGGACTGGCCACTTTCAAGTCCCAGAACTGCTGGTGAAGACTGAGTCTGGGTGCTGCTTAGGCCCCTGTGTATGTTGTCTGAACCACTGTCTTCCATGTTTGCAGTTACTTGTACAGCACTGAGGGAGTGATCGATCCTTCTTCTTTATGGCATTTGAGCCATAAAGATGATGATTGATCTTGTGACCCTCCCATTCATCTAGAGGAGGTATTTAAACCCCAGAGGCTCTCAAATGCACTAATTGATTTTATTTAAAATTCTTTGTATAGAATTACTTAGAACAAAGAGAACAAAGCCTTTCTAATGGAGTAATTTTTAGAATACTAAAATACTGATCTGAGAACTCTGACACTGCATGAAAAAATAATTGTTCTTTAATGTCTCCACATAGTAGGTCTTCCTGCAGAAAATGTGTATGTCCTCCATAAGTACAACTGCGTAAATGTAGCATAAATATTGTTTTATTTTTATATTGGATTTGGTGCAGAAATGTAGCCTTTTTTTGTTTAAATGGACTCTCTCTGCTGTGAACATTTCATCATGGTAGTTTATTGGCTCAGCTGTGGAGAAGCCGAGGCAAAGCTATTTTGCACCAGCCCGAGCTATTTATAAACCATCACTGAGAGCGCCTTTTTATGTTACTGCTGCTCTGTGAACTAAAAGAGGGGTGTTAAAGGAAAACTTGGGATTTCTTTTTATTCTGTGCCCTTATTCCCCACAATAGTATTTTTTAGAGGTTATTTCTTCCAGCTCTATCTCTTCAGGAAAGGCTTTACCTTTGTCACATTGAGCAGACAAGAGCTCAGCTGGAAGCCATTCCTTTCCTCAAGCTTTCCTTTTTGAAGGGTGAAAGGATCAGAGAGTGGAACTTTGTGTGTGAATTGAGCCTCTTTGCCCTTAGCCCCTTCCTTATCAGTGCATCTGCTTCATAGAGGGAGGAATGACCAGGAGTTTAACAAAGAGGCCTTGAAGAAAAGAGGTTAAAATACAAGTGACTGTTTGAGTTTTCTTATGCAAAAGGCCTTAGAAGTTTGTCCACTTCTGCCTTGCTTCCAGAGAAGCCCATTATCTGCCCAGCTCTCCTTATAGAAAACTACTTTGCCGACCAGGGTGGCAGACCATCATTTATTGTTGCAAGTATCTGCTGAATTGGGCAAGTTCAGAAGAGGGGTGAAGTAGAATGGCTGTTCTGGGGATAGAATTTGTGAGCTGACGCTTAGAGGATAAACCGTGTTCTAGAACACTGAACTGTGACAGCAGTGGCTTAACCAGAGCTAAATTTGGAAGTAGGAGTTTGTGCCCTGAAAGTGGAATTCTTGAATCTCTTGTCAATGTCTGATTGTGGCCTGGTTATGAGACTTCAGCACCTTGAAAGCAGTGTTTTTGCCACGGAGGCAAGCGTTGTTGAACATGTGTCGGTCCTTGGTGGCAGCCACAGTGGAGACCACAATATTTAGTATCAATCTTTTTCAGCTGTGGATATCTGTGTGCGTGGATGTGTATCCATGCTGTTGTCTATCTGTCCACGCATGGTTCCTCCTTCTGAGACAGACATGGAACACCATTTTCTCCTACCCCATCACATGATGTAGCGTGTTGCACAGACATAGCCTAGTACATTTTCTTGGAAGTTTGATGAACTATACATATCTGGGTTCTAGTGAGGGATAGTCTAGACGTTGGGTTTCAGTCTGCAGTCCAAAGCCCATACAAAAGATAATGCGTAATATAATTCAGTTCCTTTTTCATGAAAAGTATAAGGTTTTGTGCTTATATTCTAGAAACATAGGTGACATTAGCATTCAGGTATACAGTTCCGTTTATCTGTAGTGAGAGTCTTTTAAAATTAAGTTAAATACAGCACAAAGGACATAGAAAATCAATATTTCATTTCTTGAAAGTAAGATCTTTCTATACACATTTGCTTGTGCTGCTTATAAATCTCTCCTGTTATAGAAGTATTTTATAATAAATGTCAGTTATAGATTTAACTGTAGCAAAAAAATAGTACAAGCTCTGTAGCACCTTCATGCATCAGGTAAAACTGCTTAGCTCAGTGTTAGTGTAGGATCGCTATACGCTATCCTGGAAGATATTTTAAAGTGTGGTGATATTAATAGAGCATTAGGACCCTACTCCGTGGTCTGTGTGCAGTTCAGCATGCGGCAGTTGAGATTAGCTTACCTCCTACAGCCTCAACACGCAGTAAAGAGTGTAAATATTTGTTGTTGAGCATGAGCTTCATTCGAAGATAGGTTTTAAAAATTGAGTTACTTAAACACTAATGATATATGAGACTTAGTT
Source organism: Bramus lutescens (assembly GCA_001685075.1). Lineage (NCBI taxonomy): Eukaryota > Metazoa > Chordata > Mammalia > Rodentia > Cricetidae > Bramus > Bramus lutescens. Next base: position 252,525 of record LOEQ01003147.1, on the reverse strand, counting down.
ACCTTATGATTATCTTTATAGTAAAGATTTCTCTCCTTATGTTAGTTACAATAAAAGCTGATTTCTGGCTAGGGGTGGAGACATGTACCTGTAATTTCAACACTCGGAAGGGTAAGGTAGTCTAGGCTTCATGGCGAGACCAAATCTTAACAGATAACTCTGAACCTCTGACTAGCCGGTGATTGATAGAACTGATTGAAAGTACTTTATTAGTGGATTAGAATTGAACATGCACAAATTCAGTTTTCTATCAACATTTTATGTGCATGGTTACATTTGCAGGTACCCTCTAGGTAACTTTTCAGGAAAAGTTAGCTCAGGTACAAATTAATTTCTCATTAGGGTCCACTCTACAGATGTGACAGCCACACTAGATAGGAGATTATTTTAAACTGGGCTTCTGCACTGAATTACATAAACCGAAGAACTTTGTTTCTTTAACGTGTCCTTAACAATAAATGAAAGGCGAAGGTAGCCTTGTTGCTAAGGGGACATAGGGATCCATAAAGGGCAATTCTTTGCGGCTATTGAGTGTTAGACATACTGATGAAAGGTAGGATTTTATAGATAAAGAGACATTATCATCTCTTATCTATGTGGAAATAAGGGACTTTTTTAATGCAGAGCATTTAAAATTAGCAACTTGTGTATTTTGTGATAGTTGAAAAGACACACACAGAACCCATGAATTCTTCTTTTAGGGACTGATGCCGTGGTAAGAGATTGTGAATTTTTCTAGTTGCCATACAGTTCTTGGTATTTTTACTTCCATTTGATTCTTACGTGTGCTACATTTTGAAGGAGTATTAGAATATTGATTTGAGGATAATCCAGTAAAATCTTTATACAAAATGTCCAAGAAAAAATACCCTTTTCACATAACTTTGTCCATCCCATTTGTGAAAATGACCACAGTTGTCTTAAATATTTCTCAGATTATGTTTTATTATAGTTTAATGAAGTTATAAATTATACAGGAAAAAATAAGTAAGCAGAAACATTTTTTTGCCATAAACTTTTTGGCTCCTTGTATAAAGTAGAATACTGATCTTTTAATATGAGACAGATTTATGGGAGTTGTATATGATAATTGTTGCTGTTGTTATCAAGTGTAGCTCACACAAGGGATGTATTTGGAAATACAGACAAACATTGAATGTTAATAAATGTGCTCAGAAAAAATAATCCATTAAAAATATTAGTTACTAGATGAATTACTGCTGAACACAGCTCTGAAAATGTAGGTGCTGTTGAAAGTAAAGTAATGAATAAAGACTTGAAAATAAGGACTGAAGAGATGCTCTTCCAGAGGACCTGGGTTCGATTCCTAGTACCCACATGGCAACTCACAGCCCTCTGAAACTTCAGTTTCAGGGGGTTTCAACAGCCTCCTCTGGCCTACACAGGCACCAGGCACACACGTATACATGCAGACAAAACACCCATATTTTAAAAAATAATAGAAAATGATGTATATTTTCAATAGTTAATGATTATGATAATATATTATATAAAATATATTTATACACATAAAATAAATACATGTATAAATATATAATATAGAATATATTTTTATATACATTTTATTATATATTTATGACAAGAGGATGTCTTACCAAATCTATCAGATAACAATTGCAATTTTTGACTTTGATTATAAAAAGAACTAATTTAGTGATCTAATATTTTATGATTCTGACATGCTAAGAATTGTTCTTATAAATTTAAGCATGGTGATTAGTATAACATTTTAGGTGAGAATATATTGTCAGCAAGGTAAGGCCTTTGTACCTGTAAGGAACTGGTAATTCATAAAACTGGACAGCATTCTCCCTCCTCTCTTAGTTTTTATCTTTTACCAGATAGAGTTGCTCATCTGTGGACTTTAGACCTGAAAAGCTGCTGAGAGAGCTACCTTAGGGAGAAAGCAGAAGCAGCTTTTGTGGCCTTTGAACTCGAGAAGTGTCGTTTCTGCTGTTAGCCTTGGAGCCTCTTTAGAATTTATGTTTAACTGTGGATGGAGGTCAGTAAAGTAGACTCATCCAACTGCAGATGGATTTGGGTAGGTTTTCATTTTTGCTCCTTTTCAAAAGCAGAAGCAGAAGAAAATAACTTTTCAGTTTAAATAGCTGCTGACTCAGTTATACTGCTATGCCTGTGTGTGTGACATTTTAGATTTAGAAACATTTATTACACTTTCTGCTATTGGCAAAGTAGAGTAAGTTTTAGTTTTGGTTATTATAGTCCTTGAGATAAGAGAAGTGTTCACTTTAGCTATGTGTACCTTAAACAGAATAGATTTGGGGCTGGGGATATGGCAGAAAGCTAGAGCACTTACCTAGCACACACAAGACCTCTAGTTTGACCTGGGGGGACACACATGCATGCAAACACACAGCAGTACACTTTTTAAACTTCCACTTACTATGTAACTTGCAAAGTAAATGGATCCATCTTAGCATTGAAGAGATTTTCTTAGTAGTTACAGGAGGAGGTCATCAGAGAAGAACAGGAATTAATGGTGTGGAAGGACCTCTGTGTAGAACAGTGCAGAGGGATGAAGAGGTGTGCAGAAATAGATGGCTGTTTGGGTAGAGTGCTTGCTTGCTCTTGCCAGATGTGTCAGTATATAGTTAAATCCCAGCTACTTAGAAAGCAGAGACTGGAGGATCAGAAGTTTACCTCTAGCCTGGGCAACATTGCAATATGCTGCTCTTCCCATTAAAAGAATTCTGAAGTATCAACTCTGAAACTTCTACAAAGATGCTATATATTATAGCCCAAGACCAGCAGTAGGCTGAGCTGTCTTTCCCCTTGTCTGCTGTTTGCAGTGGCTCTGAATCTCACTGTATTGTGGCAGAGGAGAGACATGGGAGAAGGTAGATAGCATACATTTCATACCAGTCAGGTTTTGTATTAAGGTTGAGTTGTATTTATTTGCGGTATTTTTATTTCAGGAAATGTTTGTGTATTTGTCCACCCAGCTGAAGAAGTTGGCTGAGGCCTACAATGAAAGACTGCTACAGACACCTCACAACCCTATATCTTTAGGTAATTTTCTTCCTTAATAAAAGAAAGTATGTCTGAAATATTCTTAGGAGAAAGTTGTCATTTATAGAAATAGTGAACATGTTTTGATTATGCTGATATTTCTAAATCCATCTCAATAATACATGATAACTTAAAATGTACTTAACCTTTAGGAATGCTTTAATGTTTCTCTAATGGAAAGCCTGTTTAGTGAAGGAATCAGAGTTAATAGTAAATATAACGAATATACAGATAGTAACTTAGGGCTTGCCTCTAATAATGAAAATCTGTTTGGTTAACAAAGCTCCAGCATAGCATTGTCAGTGCCTTTGCTTATTTTTCTCAGCCTCTGCTGTCATCAATTGGTCTGCTGATATAAGGACTAATGTTTCTGTTATGCAGTTCAGGGACTATTGAAGAGACTAGTGAGCTAGAGGGATTTCCAGTGGTTAAGATGCTGCTCTTCCAGAGGATTTGAGTTCAGTTCCCAGCTCTGACAAGGTCAGCTCACAACTGCCTTTTAACTCCAGCTCTAGGGAATCTAACACCCTCTTCTGGCTTGTGAAGCACCTAAACATACATGTACATGCCCCAAAACAAACACATAAATAAAAAGCATTTTTAAAAAGTCAATAATTGACTTTTACATACCTGAATATTTAAAAGCTTCATAATTAGTTTGTGAATGTGTTTTATATTTCTCATCCAGTTCAGAAAAGTGAAAAATCATTTATAATTGAAGCCATTTTGGAATGTGCATTCATGGAGAACCATATGGGTACCAACACCTAATAACAAAGCCCCTAATCTTTTGTCCACATAGCAGGTTGTGTTAGGAATATCAGTTCTGCCATGTTTTAGTTGCCAATCCCTTTTCCCTATCTCTAAGATAGAGATAATAATCTATCATGCAGGATTGCTTAGGAATGGTTGAGACCATTGTTTTAGGATTTCTGTTACTGCAACAAAAAATACCATGGCCATAAAGGAAGTTGGGAAGAAAAGGATTTATTTGGCTTACACTTCTGCATTGCTGTTCATCACTGAAGGAAGTCAGGACAGGAACTCAAACAGGGTAAGATCCTGGAGGCAAGAACTGATGCAGAGACCATGGAGTGAGCTGCTTTCTGGCTTGCTCAGCCCACCTTACAGAACCCAGGATCACCTGCTATAGGATGGCACCACCCACCATGGGCTGGACCCTCCTCCATCGATTCCTAAATGAGAAATGCTTTACATCTGGATCTCATGGGGGCATTTCCTCAAGTAAGGCTCCTTCCTCTTTGATGACTCTAGCTTGTGTCAAGTTGGAACATAAAACCAGCCAATACAACAATGTTTGTAAAGTGTCTAGCTTGG
>LOEQ01003147.1:222068-248123 GCA_001685075.1 Bramus lutescens | reverse complement strand
AAATAATGGCTATGGCAGTGGTGGGAGCCAAGGGCGCAGTTTACCATGAGGTCTCAGAATGACAGTTGTACATTTGTGTATGTAGGAGTTGATCCTACTGAGATAATGTACATACATATTGCTTAAGTCCTTCCAACTTGGTTGGATTCAGTTAGCAGCTCCTTTGATCATGGTGATACGGAAATTTTGTCCATGGTTTGTGAACTTGTTTGCTTAAATTGTGCTTGTCTGATATGGAAACAGTCCTTCCTATAATTTATCAAGTGCAGTAAAGTGCTCTTATGCTATGGAACAATGAATGAAAGTAGTTTCTTTATCATTATTTGTCTTGGGTGGTTTTTGTAATCCAAAAGCTTGTTGAATTGTCTTTGTTTTTGTTTTCTCCTAGCTATGACACTTAGGACAGTAGATGAACAGCACGACAAAGCTGTCACTCAGCTTGGTTCAATGCTTTTTACCAGACAAGTTTCTGGAGCCAGGTGAGTAGCTTTAAGAGATGAGTTTATTTGCTTTTGTTGTCACCTCTAGGCATGATATGTGTCTGCCCCTCAGCCAGCAGGGACTTGTGTAGCTTTTATTGACCTGTTTTGGTTTCATCCTATGGTTTTACTAATGGATTTTCAAGGCTTTTGTAATCTTAATAACTTCAAAGCTCCACTTTCTGCATTTTAAGAACTTGAAAGTTCAAATGGAAGGTACAGTTTATATGCATGCCAACAAGTGAAAGCTTGGTGATAGGAGTGTTGTCTGAGACAATGGTGCTGTCATTTTGAATTTAGTACCTCCTGGATTTTGGTGCTTGGCTTTCTACTGATTCCAGTTTCTTGACTTTTCCTTCTTCAACTCTTCTTGTCCTTTTCTGTCCTGCATAGTGATTTAGTGAGATAAATATTCTTTTGTCTGACTCCTTAACCCCACCTTACACCACATAAGGGTTTCAGGTTCTATTGCAATAAAATATGTTGACTTTTCTTTCAAAAGAAAAGTAAGTTTAATCAAGGACTTCTCTTCAGTAGTCCTTCACTGTATACTGAGCCATGCCTGAGGCTTCACTGTGGCCAAAGAACAATTAGGTAATGAACCTGTGAGACTATTAACACCCCACCTCTGGGCTCTGGACAAACTACAGGAAGACAGGGGTCTTGTTTTACTACCTCTCTGGATGAGGAGTTGTTACAACGCAGCTCTAGGGATTGAATCTAGGGCCCAGGGCGTGCATGGTAAGCACCTGACTACAGATACATCCCCATCTCTCTTTCTATTTTCAGACAGGCTTTCACTGAGCTGTCCAGGTTGAACTTGAACTTACTGTTTGGCCCAGTTAGGCCTAGAGCTTGCAAGACTCCTGTCTTGCAAGGCCCAGTTTCTATGTAGATTTTTGTCTAATTCTTTCTTAGCTGTACTGTCACATTATAATAGTAGACTAGAAATAAGTCAGTTTCAAGTGGGAAAATTGCTAAGGAAATAACTGTTTTTTAATTGTTCTAGTTATATTTCTGTTGCTGTGATTAAAACACTCTAACCAAAAGCAAATTGGGAAGGAGGGTGTTTCTTTAGCTTATATTCCAGGTCATAGTCCATCATTGAGGGAAGTCAGGGTAGCATCTCAAACAGGAACTGAAGTAGAAACCATTGAGGAAAGATGCTTTCTGACTTGTTCATTAACTTGTTCATTCAGCTAGCTTTCTTAAATAGTCCAGAACCACCTGCCTAGGGATAATATTGCCCTCGGTGAGCTGGGCCCACCTACATTAACTAGCAGTCATATTAATATCCCACTGAGAAGCCCAGAGGCCAATCTGATCTGAGGTTCCCTCTTCTAGTTGACTTTAGGTTGTGTTAGGTTGACAATAAAAACTAACCAGAACACTAAACTAAAAGAGTTATGCTTTTCCTCACCAAGTACTATCTTGGAAGCATACATGTACATGGGTGTCAAAATCAGGTATTTTACATTAGAGAAAAGTGATGGATCTTGCTCTAAGTGCTTTCCATCACATCTCTATGAAAGCATTTTACTCTGACTAGTAGTCTTAGTCAGTTTCCATTGCTGTGAAGAGACACTATGACAATGACAATTCTTAGAAAGGAAAGCATTTAATTTGGACTTGCTTACAGTTTCAGAGGTTTAGTCTATTTTCATCATGGCAGAGAGCATGGTGACAGGCAGGCAGAAGTGGTCAAAATTCTACATCTGATCTGTAGGCAACAGAAAGGGAGAGAGAGCCACTGAGTATGGCTTGGGCTTCTGAAATCTCGAAACTCCATCCCTAGTGACATACTTCCTCCTACAAACCATGCCTACTCCAACAAGACACTTCCTGATCCTTCTAAGTAAATCTTTCTAAGTTTTGTCACTCTGATGACAAGCATTCAAATATATGAGCCTGTGGGGACCATTCTTAGTCACGTCTCCACATTTGCAGAGAATAAAATGTCAGTGTTAAAGGACTTGGTTTTTATTTGTACTTTGATTAGATCTTTGTGGAGCTGGAGTCATAGGCAAGTTATGAACTAGCTGATGTGGGTGGTGCTAATGGAATATGGATCCTCTGGGTCTTCTGCAAGAAGAATGTGAGCTCTTAACCACTGAGCCATCCCTCTGGCTCCATTGTTTTGTTTTGTTTTGAGCTAGTATTGTCTAGCTATGAACTCCGGATCCTCCTGTCCTTTCCAGTGTTAACCACAGCTGGATAAGTGACAGCTTGTTCAAAGAAAAAACAATTGTAGGTCAGTTCAGCTTTTTGTTTATTTGGGCTTTTCTTTGTTTTTGTTTTTGTTTTTGTTTTTTTTTTGCGACAGATTTCTCTGTGTAGCAGGCCTAGACCCAGCTGTCCTGGAACTTGCTTAAGTTGCTTTGTAGACCAGGTTGGCCTCGAACTCACAGAGAGCAGCCTGCCTCTGCCTTTTGAGTGCTGGGATTAAAAGCGTGTGTCACCAAGCCTGGCTGGTCAGTTTAGCCTTTTACTTGTGAAACTGTCTATATGCTGCATAGTTTTGATGCTTTTAAAATGGTTTTGTAAGAGGCCACTATTTGTTTCTATGAGTGGGTTGATCTTAATTGCTTGCTTGCTTGCTTTTGTTGTTTTTTCTTTTTTGGATTTTCGAGACAAGGTTTCTGCAAAATAGCATTGACTGTCCTGAACTCACTCTGTAGACTAGGTTGGCCTCCAACTCACAGAGATCCCCTTGCCTGTGCCTCCTGAGTGCTGGCTTAAAGGTAAGTGCTACCGCTTCCCGGCCTATAATTGGTTTCTTATAAAGTAAAAGATTAGAAATCTGCTTATGTCTAAGAATGCTGTGGAAGTCAACTTTAAAGGTGGCTTTTGCTGTCTGGTGACCTCCACCCACTGAAACAGTTACATAGGTCTTAGAGCTCACTGTGAGCAACCGTGCTAATTGCATGATTAGAATTCTCTTTTGTTGATAGTGAGGTAACAGTAAACCAAAGCAGTTTGGCTTACACAGTTAAAGTCAGAGTCTAGATTTGACACAAAACTAAATTTCTTATTGCTTCTTGAAGAAGATGTGAAAATGGTGGGATTCCTTAAGGTTCCTGTTCTCTGTTATAGAAGGTGAGTAAATGGTCGTCGCTAGGCAGGACTCTTCAATTGTATTTAACAATTTCATTTTAAGTAGTTTGTTTGCATAGGTCATGATTTATGCCGTTTCTCAGCGTCTTAGTCTGTGGTTATATGACTAGTGAGACAGGTACCTTATTTCTGGGTGGCATCTATTAGCGTCATTAAGGCTGATGACTCTTTTCCGTTTCAGGGCTGTGCCTCTTGGGTCTGTGCAAACTGTGAGTGGCCACACTTTTCAAGGCTTCATGTCCCATACAGATAATTACCCTTGTGCTTACCTCAATGCGGCGGCAGCCATCGGGATAAAGATGCAGGATGTGGACTTGTTCATAAAGAGACTTGAGAAGTGCTTAAACACCTTAAGAAGAGAACAAAATAAAGCAAGTGCTGTGTCTGTAGCTGACGACTGTAACAGAACTGGAGATGTGGACATTGAGGAAATGGCTTTGAAACTCGATAGTGTGCTTGGTGACAAGGACCAACAACCTTCATGACACAGGTTTCTTTTTGCTACAGTTCATAAAAGCACTTTAAAGGATATATTTAAAGTTTTGAATTGAGAATTTTATAGAGAATGTTCTGTCAAGGAAGAGACTGGTCTGAGGGTAGCTGTTGGTGATTGCTGTTTTTTTTTATCCTTAGAATACCTCAGTCCTTATGATTCTTAACAGGTTATAACATGTAGTCACAATGAACATTTTATGATTATTATATTAGTTAACACAATTCAGATAATTCTTACTAATATAAACTGTAAAGTTACATGTAATTCTCATTGAAATACAGAGTATTTCTTCTTAGTTGTTCTCCAGCATTCAAAGATTTTTTGTTGTTGTTGTTTCTGATCACACAGAATTGAGAAAGATGTTCCTAGTGCTGCTAAATATTAGGTGCTTGTTTAGCTGTCTGTGCCTGTAAGAGGGAGTCCTCAAGGGAGCAGAGCCAAGACATAGTTTAATGTAAACCTAAAGCAGTTGTTCTCAACTAGACTGTCTTGATTATATAAGCAACATATATAAGACCCAAAGTGGGTGTTAGTGACATTAAATGGTAGAAGCCAGTGGTTCTGCTCAATATACCTACTGTCCAGCACATGGTTTCCACAAAAGAATTCTCCAGTGTCAGTAGTGATGTGAGTCACAGAAGCGAGCTCCTCAGTAAAGTCGCTTTGTGCGGCGGCTCGCTCCTGTGCTGCCTGATGGCATTACTGTTCATGGTGGGCTTCATGGAAGTCAGTGGTCCCATCAGATACAGCACCTAGTGATGAGATGACTCTTTTGGTTTGTTAGTTAGGAGTCGTTCACATACGTATAAAATCAGCTAATTATACATTTTTAGACCATATCAGTGACATGTAACTGCATATCAAAAAGGACAGCTCTGTGATTGTTACCAAGTTTACTGCATAGAAACTCTTAACAGCCAGAACCATTTGTTCTAAACAAGTTGCTATAAATGGTTTTTTATCAATCTGCTCATTTTTCCATTTGGGCAACTGAAAACTATTCCCCATACTGTCTTGGCTTTAAGCGGCCTTTGTGAACTGACTAGTTCACTCAGGTATTGTGCACAGCCACCATCAGGACTGGCTTTGAACATGTACTTGCTAAGGAGGTTAAAATTATACAGTACTGCAAACGTATGTTTTATATAGGCAGAAAGAATATTTAGGTTTGTAGTACTCTTTGTGTGTGTGTGTGTGTGTGTGTGTGTGTGTGTGTGTGTGTGTGTGTGTATGGCTCAATAGCTCTAACAGTGATTTTTATTAATTTAAAACAAAAACAAAACAGACTGGGGAATTAGACCACCACGCCAAAGCTATGTTTCTCAGAACTGCTCTGGGGAGTCTCATTCTGCCCAAGACATACTCATGGGGAAAAGGGTCTATGGAGAAATAATTTGGGAAAATGGCTTTGTAAATTTGCTTACAGTATATTAAATGCTGTAAGAGGATTCATTTAGTAAAAGTTGACCTGCTTTTCCAAAGAGGAGCCGGTTCTCTGAAGTGAAACACTCATAATGTCTCCTCAAACATACTCTTCCTACACCATGGGACAAATGTGTTGACCTCTGGATTCTGTTGCTTGTATTAGTAGGCACTGAGCTGTGTATGAAAGGGGTCTTTCATAGAGGGTTTGTAAAGTTGAGTTCAGCCAGATGCTGAGTGTGTAAGTTGGGCTATGTGAGCCACCCATGGAAGTCAAGGTTTGCTGGCTGGAGATGAAGAACTCCCTTGAAGATATCTAGGTGGTTCCTAAATACATTCTGCCCTCAGTGGACCAGACACTGAAATGGCTCTTAAGTAGCTACAGTAACTCGTTACATGGGAGTAAATCCTGGATTGAAAAGGTATGTGCTGTTTTCTTGCTGCATTCAGGACTGCCCTGTAGACCTGATGAAGCCACAGAAGCCCAGTCTCCATGGAGCCCAGGAGGGTCAGATGCTGCTGCCGATGGAAATGCTGGCAGTGCAGCTTCCTACGCATCAGGCCAAAATGATTTTCTAGAGCAAGAGATCTATAGTGTGTGATCATCATTTTGCTTAAGAAAGGCCAGAGTCCAGAGACTGAAGACGCTTCCTCATCTGCCGAGTATCAGCAGTTCTTGGGCTTCAGATGCTGAATGGATAATAATTCTAATTGAAGATAAATTACATGAGCCCACATGTGAAAGATAGCTATGGTATAACATTCCTGGCACATAAAATCCTTTGCAGTTTTGGTTATTAACCCTTTCCCTTTTAAGTTCTAGTTCTGTTCCTCTTGGCTCCAAGATTGACCCTAGGGTTGCTCAGTTGTTTTTTTTTTTTAAGACTAAAATAGTTCTTTGTCATAGGCTTTTCTTTTTCCTCAGCTTTTACCTAGCTCCCTCATGATCACATATATGTGTTCAAAGAACTATACCCAAGTGTCTGCTGTGAAGCACTTACTGCTTGGATGCTTTTCTGCCCTCAGACTGGCAGTGGAGAACATTCCAGGCATTGCCGGAGACACTACTACTATCTTCCTGGCCCAACTCCCTCTTATGAATAAGGCTGTAAGGAAGATTTTGGAGGTTGGTTTTTAAAGTCAGTGGGCTGGAGTAGTCTGCTTAGAGAAGAAAACTGAATCCTGGAATGTTTGATCACTAATGCAGCTTACACACGCTGCAGGGAGAAGTCTCTGCTGTTGCGTTCTCACTGTCGGGAAGACGTGACAGCAGCCTTGTAATCCAGTGTTAACTGTGAGCTTCCTATTGGCTTATGGTAGTAGTTGAACTAAGTTACACAAGATGAGCTATGTAATCCAGTTCTGTTCCACCAACGGGTCCTTGATGTACAAATGGTAAATTTAAATATGATTTAAATTAATTTTTTCTACTACCTTGCCCCAGCACATTGATTTTGAGTAATGACTCCATTTCTTTAACCGCAGGACAATAAGAACTGTCATTGAGGTCATAGCTATAGAATATGTCTGTGCCAATGGATTCCATAGATTTTAGTGGGACTTATGAAAATGTACTTACATTTTAAACTGGTGATATGAAATTAGTGACTTCATCCTGACAAGTTCAATTTTATATCTTTTTACTGAAGTAGGTGACCAACAATTGAAAACAGCCATGAAAAACATTGATGAATCCCATTCATATTGTTCTCAGAGAAAAGTTTTACATATATACACATTTGGTACTTATAAAAATTGGATTTGCTTTGCCTAGAAATCTAAGATGCACTAATTTCTGCCAAACCAGAAATGGTTTTGTGTTATACACTGATGAGACTGACCTTATATGGAGTTGAAAATTTCCAATTTTAATATGCACAGATGTTGGTTAATTTCAGAAATTTCATAATCTCTGAATAATTTGCTAAGAACCAATTGGCTACACTAATAGCGGAAATGTGTGTGTTTGTGCATCTGTGTATGCATGCATGTGTATCTGTATATGACTGTATGTGCATGTATGTGTATACATGTGTGTGTGTGTGTGTGTGTGTGTGTGTGTGTGTGTGTGTGTGTACTGGGAATCATCCAGACAATTGCAGGGTGCTTTCTTGTCTGTCTGTTGGTTCTACTCTTTGAACAGCTTTAGTCCACAGGTCTGGCTTGCTGCCTCCTTTAGTAAATTGCCTTACATTTTACTTTCATTTTGGCCTCATGGTTGGTCTATGTGACACAAGATGATGTTTTTATAGTGATTGAATATATCTTTGTAATTTACCTGCTAATAGTCTGCAGTTCAAGCTAAGGCCTTGGACAAAGCCAGATTGTGTTTATTCCATCTTTTTTTTTTCCAATCAAGTGGTGCCAGTAAGAACTTTTGGAGAAAGGTAAAGGAAGGCTGACTTTAACTGTGTAACTGTGGGGATTGGAGCTATGAGACTTTGATGCAGACCTGTACCAAAATGAAGAAACACTTCCAAAAGTATTTTTGCTATAGACTCTTTAAAAATAAATTGTATAATTTATTACATGAAATAAACTTAATAAATAGCTGACAGTACCTTATTTCACTGAAGCATTACTAAGATAAATCTGAAAGTACAAATAACCTATACTCAATTCTTGCCCTCTTTCTTAATTCCATCATCAGTATCAGCTTGCCCAGAAGTCAGCAAGAAAAGTCTAGCTTGGGATAGGAATCATGTGTCATAGCTATTGACTGTAGAAGGTTAGCACTTAAGAGTATTTAATCAAAGGGCCAACAAGATGGTACTTGCCACCCAGCCTTCCAACTCTAGTGACCCACATGATGGAAAGAAAGAACTGACTCCTGCAAGTTGTCTTCACTGCATACACACCATGTGCATGTTCACATACAAAATAAAAGCTAATACATTTTTAAGGAATCATTTATTCGAAAGTAAGAGATCCTATCAACTTCAGATTTTATTGTTGACCTGTGCTTTTTAAAATTAGGCACTTGCCATTAATTGGGAGTTTGAGTCTCTGTTACTTCCCATGAACTCATGCTATAATGTCTCCAAGTCTTGGTCACACCAGATGTAGAATGCAGACCACCCTAAAGACTGAGGGACAAGTGGATAATAAATGCAAATAGTGTTAATAAATGTTTGGGGGCCCAAAGCAGCATGAACTGTAAGTACTGACATTCTGCATGGAGTTCTGTTGTATTGAATTGTGCTAGATTTACATGAAAATGTGTCCTGAGGTGGGTTGGGGATTTTTTTTTACCCAGTCTCAAGTGGGAAATCCAAAAACTGATTTGATTTTATGACTTTTTTTTTTTTTTTTAGATTTTCAGGGTCGTCTTATTTTGGTTTTTAATGAGTTTTATTTGTTTTTGCAGTTACATTTGAAAACTAAAAAAAATTAAGGTGTATTGACTATTTTTTTTTTTTTTTGCAGCTGAAGTTATATATTATAACCTGGGGAGACATTGAGAGCAAGCTCATGTCACAGTGACTTCTGCAGAAATGTGGTTTGGTGGAGGCAGCAGGCTTACCAGCATGACTTGTGCAGTACAGACAGCCTGTTTCTGTATGACTTCACCGTGGAAGACAGTTGGTCATGGTTCCTACATTTACTCCTGTAGCAGGCCTTTCTGAACCCACCTCTAGTATATATATTTATCTTTTGGATACATAGTAGTTCTTTTAAGGCAATTCTTAGATTTTTCCTGAAAATGTGCTCACCCTCAGCCTTCCCACCTCAGTTATTCACACTCCTTCCCACTGTGTAGGCCAAAAGTCTGGGAGCTAACCTTGACTCTCACATTCTATTTTTACAAAGTTATGTGAAGCTGGGCAGTATCGAACATTCCTACAATCCTGGCAATCAGAGACTGAAACAGGAGGATTATGAGTTTAAGACTGCCCTGGGAAACAAATGATGGGACTCTTGCCAGTCAGTCAAATAACTATGTAATAGTCATATTGTCCCTACTTTAAAAAATTCCCCCAGGATCAAGCCTGTGTCTCCCCCTGTAACAGGTTTGGACTGTCTCACCTCACTCATGTTACTATAGGACTTCCTTCCTGTTCCCCTAAGGGGCCTCCTCCTTGACGCTGCTCTACAGTCTTCACAGTACAGCAGCCATGCGACCCGTGAGCAGCATACTGTCAGTCAGCTCAGTCTTTTGTAGCAATTCCCTGTATCGTTCGGAGAGAAAGCTGCAGTGTGCACTGTCCACAGAGGCCTTACCACATCTGTCGTCTCCAGCCCCTCCATCTTTTTGACTCTGTTCCCCTTTGTCCTTACCACTCACTGTCCAGTCAAACGTGGTCAGCTTGCTGCTGCTATTCAAACTCCCAGAACGCCTTGCCTCTGAGCTTTGCCCCTGGCTCCTCTCTCTGCCTGGGAATGTCAACCCAGGCTCCCGGTGTACTCGCTTTCCTCCTGTTTTGATTAAATCCACTTCTCAGAGAGTTCTGCTCACATGACCTTTTAAGAGCGATAGCTGTCTTCTCTCCCTTGTCTTCAAGTGTGTGGACTCTGTATTGGTGTCCTGTGTATGGCAGATTATAATTGAGTAGGGGCTTGTGCTGTGTGTAACACACACCTCTGTGATAGCTGACCTAGTGGTCCTAGCTTCAGGTGGTTGGCCATGCCTCCTGCTGAGCAGCAGAGATCTAACACAGCATGTAATTTACAGGTTTGTTAAAGCAGGCTTCCCCTCACGCCCCTGGCTAGGCCGTCAGCCCCACCAGAACAGCCGTCTCTTCACTCATATTCTAAGTAGCTAAGCAGCTGCCACACGACACTCAGCTATTTATTGTAGGAAAGATTAAAGAAGGATTAAATATTTATGCAGCTGTGAATCCCATTGTGTCTGAAACTCTCCAATAGTTCCATCTCTAATACATTCCAGAATCTTTCCTTGAGGTTCAGATGCAGGGGTCCTGCTCAGCTCTCCTTGTGCAAGGGGAGCCTTACACCCTCTCCTTCCAATGTTAGGAATGGCCCCACCTGACAGCCTCCTTGCTATTACAAGGTCGGCTTTGACCTGTCAGATCAAAATCAAAGTCAGTCACTGGCCAGTGTCTGAACATGGCAATGCCACAAGGCTACCCACTGCTGTGCCTCCTCTAACAGGCAGCAGACTGCCCGGGGACTTCCACCTGGCTGACAAGCACACTATGTCAGTCTAATGACTCCTCTGCTTTGGCCTGCTTTCTCTTTCTCTCTGACAGGTGCTCCCCAGTAAACCTTTTTTTTAAGGTGTGGCTGCCTTATCTACGCACAGGGTCTGACCTTCAGTCCTGTGGTCTCCATTGCCTGCCTACCTTTCTTTCTTGCCCTTCTTTACACTAAACCAACCCTAGGGTACGCCACTTACAGAATTCAAATAATGCTAATCTATACAGTTTTTTAGCTGAATGAATCTCATTTGGTAGCCCTTGCAGATATGACAATGTTTTAGTTTCGTGTTTGTGTGAGGGGGGTGCACTAACTTGTGTGCATGTGTGCAAGTCAGAGATTGACTTTGCATATCTTTCCCCATCATGCCTATGTTTTGAGGCAAGATCTCACTGAATCTGTAACTTGCTATTTTGACTAGACTGGTTGGCCAGCTAGCCCTTGGTACCCTCGCCTATCCTCCTCCCTCAGTGCTGCCATGCCCGGCTTCTATGTGGATTCTGGGGATCTGAACTAAGGTCCTCATGCTTGCACAGCAACCACATTACCTACCGAGCCTCCTTCCAGCCCCTATAGACTGGCTTCATTTTGTAAGTTATGGCTTTAAAAACCCAGTTGTTCTTTTAAAACTTGTGTTGTCAAGACTTCAGATTTAGCACACTTTTGATAAAGTGACCCACAGAGCCTGGATGAGAGGTAAATCTTCCAGTGGCGACCCTACAGAAAGGCTTTCCTTCATGGTCAGATAATGGCTACTGAGAGATCACCTTGAGCCTAACCTTGCCACAAATAACAGAATGACCTGGTTAGGTTTTATTGTCAACTTGATGCACCTTTAATTACAGAATTGCCTCTGTCAGATTGGCATGTGGCCACGTCCTTAAGGAACTGTCTTAAGAGATGATTGATGTTGGAGGGCCAAGGCCACTGGGGGTAGCACCATCCCTAGGCAAATGGGCCTGGGTTGTGTTAGAAAGTTAGCAGAGAGTGAGCTAGAAACCACCATTCCTCTATAGTTTCTTCTTCAGTTCTTGCTGTGTCTGCCCACCATGATAAACTGTGGTCTGGAAGTGTAAGATGAAATGAACTCCTCCTCGACATGGTCTTAGGTCAGAGTGTTTTTATCACCACAGCAGAAAAGCAAGCTACAACTCTGGGCAGTCCGACCTTCCAAAAGCTAACTTTTGACTCCTCTGAAAGGATAACAAGACCTCCTGGGATTGAGATAAACATCCAGTGAAATATCACGCGTGTGAAGTAGCTAGGGGAGGATGGATATGTAGCCCCTGGTCCAGCAGTAGCTGTTATTGAATGGTTGTTAACACAACACACGGCAATGGAAAAGATCTCTAATGAAATAGCATCGGAAATGGGCTTTATGCAGTGCAGCTGTGTTGGCTTGGCATTTATCATGTCCTATCTGTCCCAATAAAGACGGAGAATGCAGCTATGGGAGATGAGCCCCTCTCGGAGCTGGCCTTCCTCCCGCTTGCCTCCCTCCTGCTGCTGGATTCGCTTCTTTGTCTTACGGCATTTCTGTGCTGTTAGAAACACGATGCCTCTGGAAATAGCTAACTGTTCACCCTTACCAGTTAAGCACTTCCTACTTGGGGAGAATTTATCAGATGTTCCCGAAGAATAGGCTTTTTAAAAAAGTTAAAAAAAAATAACCCAAGCTTTAGTGCACAAACTTTCAATCTACCAGCAAGCTGTCCAATGCCCACCAGTATGTATGTGACAAGTCCCATTTTGTTTCACTGGCCCCACTAGCCTCACCTCTCTGGTTTGTGGATGAGCCCCACAGTCCACCCAGACATAGTCTCAAGGTGAGGGAATAGTGCCCACGCCCTCCAAACTGGAGGCTGAACCTACACAGCCTTATGCTGCTGAACAAGATATTACTGAGATATTCCCAGTTGCTAAGTTACCCAGGCTGGACTTGAACCCATTCTGTACCGCAAGGGGACCTTGAATTTGGTTGGATCCATGCCCCTGGGTAATAGTAGAATCCCAATGCCAACTCTCCTAAAAGAACCCCTGTAGAACTAGGCTTTTAAGGTGGGGTGGCGGCAGCGTTCCAGGTACAGAGATCACCTTTACACTGAAACGGATGGAAGTGATGGCGGGCTTCATGAGCAGTGGCATGTGCACATTTCAAACAGCTGTTCAGAGGGAAAGAAGAGGAGAAAGGCATGCTTGGGAAACATGAGAGGGAGGAAGAATCCTTCCTGTGTCTCCTGGTCACACTATAGCAACAGGACTCCTGAAGAGAAGCTTGGAGCTTCCAATCAGACCAGAACTGAGAATATTCTCCCTTAAAAAACAACTTGGTCATAGGCCATTAATGGGTCCTAAAGAGTGGAGTTAACAGTCTCCAAGCCCACATAAAAAGCTGGGCGTGGTGGTACACATGATCCTAGACTAGGAAGCCAGAGAAAGGATCCCTAGGGATTGCTGGCTAGCCAGTATAGTCTACTTGGGGAGTACCTGGTGCAACGAGACACCCCATTTCAAAGTTACTGAGGAGTGATACTGAAGGTTGTCATCTGACCTTCATGTCCACACAATTACACACACACACACACACAGCCTGCTGGAATTTTTCAAGTACGAAACCGGATGTGGAGAAGTGCTTGTGTGGGAGTAGGGCACAGAGGCTGGTCCTGGAGGTCAGAGCTACTCATGGGTCATGCCTGGGACCTAAGAAGGTGCAGAGACTAAAAGTTGACAGGTGGTGGTGGCGCACACCTTTAATCCCATCACTTGGATGCAGAGGCAGGCAGATCTCTGTGAGTTCGAGGCCAGCCTAGTGTACAAGATAAAAGTTGGCCCAAAACATCTTTCCAGACACATGGAGCTTTTTCTGAAACGAACCCTTTCCGTCTGTTCCTTCAGCTTCTGCTGTCTGCACTTGCCCAGCCCACTTAATTTTTGACACTATCCGCTGCCTAGAGAATCACCTCTTCTTGGGGGCTGGATGCAGCGGGACAGGGTCAGGCAGAAGCCTTTTGGAACAATGACTTCTGCTGTTGCCGACAGCCAGTGAAAATACGCCTCTGTTTTTATTTACTAACTCCAAGCAAATGGGCCTTTTAACGCTGGGACATTCAGCATGGTTTGGTGTGCATTTATGATCATTGTCTATTCCTGTTTATTTCCATTTATTTGCAGGCACCGTGATTTGGGCCAAGTTGGTTTCTGCCTGTCCCCACGGGAGGAGAAAAGGGAGAATAAAGTAGAGCTCCCAACCAACCATGCTGTTTATAGAGCCATCCTCATGGCGCCCAGTGCTTCCTAGGCATGAAATTGACTAACGTGGGGGAGGTGGCAGGTGTGGGGCCACATGCCACTTGCTGCCTTTTTTCCCCACTGTGTTTATAATCAGTAAACGGCTGTGGATGTTTAAATGATTCCCTAATACTGATGGAGAGTGGATGCCATTATAACCTGAACTTGTATTACCACGCAGATGGTAGGAATAAACATCCAATTCGGCACAGTTTTGTCTGTCTCACTTTTAAAAGATCAGCTGAGCATCAGACATCCTTGGCGCCAGGGGGAGGGGGCAGAGAAGCAGAGCACCTCTGTCCCTGTCCTTCCAAACTGGCTTTGTATTGAGGGAAGGAGGGGAGGGGCACTGAAGCTTCCCCTGTAGGAGGAGGAGGACTTCACTGCAGCATATGTGACCCCCCCTTTTGCAGGATCAAAACCTGTCTCCATGACACACAAAGGTTCTGCTGCCCCGCCCCCCGAACCAACACACATCGCAAAATGATCCCACCCCAACGTCTCCCAGGAACTTGGGGTGTGCTTCTTTCGGGATCTTGAACATCTTGACACATGGTAGTGCCCACCACACCAGATTCCGCTTCCCACCTGTCCCTCAGACCCCCTTGTTGGGGTCTGTTGTTCCGCTCATGTTGTGGGACCTTAGCCGCTAACTGCATTCTTCATGCTGTTACTAGAAGTGATGGCATCAGAGCTTACTGCAGAAGTAACTTTCACCAGGTTTGAAACAATAGGATGACATTTTGTGAATCGGAGCAGAAAGAGCAAGGTGACTCAAGAGTCAGAGACCCTTCCTAGTCCCTTAAGATCATCTCAAGATCCTTGATCAGATCAAGTCCCTTGATAAGCCCACAACCATCCTTGGGTATGTCTTGTACCCTTTTCTCAACCTTTGCCCCTTTCTATCTAGAATCTGGTACTTGCATCTGTATTTAAATATCTTAATAAATTCCAGCTTTGCTCTAAAAAAAAAAACTGAGAGAGGAAGCCCATCTCCTAGAAGAAGACCAAGGCTAGGAACACTCCAGATCACTTCTGGCTTGGAGACAGGGACACTGATCCCAAGTGTTAGTGTTAAAGAAGCCATCCATCCTGGTGGGAAAATGGAATGAGCGCTGATGCTCAGCTAGTGTGGTTTGAATGAGATGTTCTTCATTGTTTAGAGCATTTGAATACTTGGTGCCCAGTTGCTGTTATTGTTTAGGAAGGTTTGGGAGCTTATCACTGGGTCACCGGGGATGCATTTTGGGAACTTAAAGACTTGTGCAATCTCAAAAAAAGATGAAAAAAAAAAACTTGTGCTATTTCTAGTTTGCTCTTTGCATCATGCTTGTGGTGTAAGATGCGAGCTCTCGGCTTCATGCCTTCACTCAGCCATCATGGACTCTAACCCTCTGGAATGGTAAGCCCAGCTGAACTCTCCCTTCTATAAGTTGTCCTGGTCATGACCTTTCATATCAGCAACAGAAAAGTGACTAATATAGTTAGCTAGCTTTTTTTTTTTCCATTCAGTTTGGGACCCACAGCCCATGGACTATACTAGGATGGGTCTTCCCACCTCAACCTAATCTAGAGACTTCTCAGAGTCATTCATAGAAATTTGTCTGCTAAGTGATTGTGTACCTGTCTAGGTGACAATATTAGCTGCCCAGTCTGTTTACTGACAACTCATACAAAGCAGGCCAGTGCTCTCCTCATCTCCTCCAACTGAAACTTCTTTTCAAGATTGTGAAAGTGCCGCACACAATACTCATTTGCATCTCCTAATATCCTGAACCTGTGATGGGCTGGAATTATCATCTTATTTTTGCAGCTAAGTACCAGAGATGTTGGATGACTGAGATGGCTTATTCAGAGTCATGCCAAGGGTGAGGGCCATGCTGTCTTGTTCTCTGTTGCTAGAGACCGGGTATCAGAAACCATTTGGCCTAATTGTTTGTAGGCCTAACACAGCCCCAAGGGTGGGTATGTTTAAGAGTGGGTATTGAGCCAGCATCACTTGGCACCTCTGTCCGGTGGGAAGCATTAACCAGAGAGCCAACATGCATCCTGCTTTAGAAAAGCTGACTCTGTGCTCTCTAACCCATGCCTAGAGACCAAGAGCAACTCCCAAGCTGCAGCCCCTCTTGAAGACACCCGCCTCCACTTCCTATCTCAGCATTGAGAGAGGCTAACAAACTCAACGATGCCGCCTAGAGGGCCCAGACCCCATTCACACTGTCACAAGCAGCAAAGCCTGGGCTCAGACTGACTGGCCCTGGGCTCTTAGCAAAATTGCAACACAGGTTTAGGATCCAGTGCTTTGGGACAGTATTGTCTGAAGATGTTTTCCCTGGAGGGACAGGTGGCAGATGTGAGGCCACTCTGCTGTACCCACCTGAGCCTTAATCTAGAGATGAAGAGGCTCAGGGCATCCCACTGAAACCTTCCGTGTGGATGCTGAAATAAGGCTGCATGTAGCAGGGTCCTCTAAGTTTAAAGCCTTCCATCTTGGAGGGAAGCTTATTAAGACAGGATGCAAAGAGAAAGTTACATTTGACAGACTATTTTAGGACAGAGTTTACAAGAAGATGAAACAACAGGGTGTTCTAGAAAGGGAAGGTGAAACACCCCATCTCTAGTAAGATAGGAAGCAAGCAACACAAAATAGCTTCAGAAAGTCCCCGAAACTGATTCACTAGACCACCTTTCCCCCGAAGCAGTAAAAGCTGCTAGTCCCTCTCTGTGGTGGTTTAAATGAGAATGGCCTTCATTGGCTCATGTTGGAATGGCTGATCTCTAGCTGGTAGGCTGTTTAGGAAGAATTAGGGGGTGTGGCTTTGTTGGAGAAGGTATGTCACTGGGTGGGGCGAAGGGGCTTCAGAAGTCCTTTCCAGGCCCAGTCTCTCTCTGCCAGCAACTTGTGGGTTAGATGTGGGTTAGATGTGAGCTCTCAGCTGCTGGTCCAGTGCCATGCCCGCCTCACTCCTACCATGCTCCCTGTCACGATGATTATGAACTCACCCTCTGAAATTATAAACAAACCTTCAACGAAATGCTTTTCTTAAAAATGGTGCCTCTTCACATCAATAAAACAGTATCTAAGGCACTCTGCAATGAGCCAAGCTACAAAGACTAGCCACCTAAAAGGATTCCCTCCAGCCTATTGAGCGGCCTGCAGTGTGTACAGTATGCTCCAGGTTTCCAGCTTTTGTGAACTGTTACCCATGCTAGGGTGGCTTTGGCAAGGTAGCTGTCTTTGAGTCATTTCTGCTCTTATAAATAACCCCTTACCCATATTTCTGTAAGCCCAATAAAACTCATTGGTTCACTGAGTTGGACTGTGGTGGTGGTCATGTTTTCATCTGTCATTGGCTCTCTGTCTGGGGTGAGTAGGTATGTGTGTGTGTTGCATTTCCACAGGAAAAGTGACTCTCACAACAATCTCCCATGATTCTCACAAGTCACAAAATGCCCCTCTTTATTTTCTTTTTCCAGTCATTTAAAAGCATCAAGTCTGTTCTCAGCTCATGGGCCATCTAGAAATAGGTATCTTGTTGGATCTTTTTAGTGGGCTAAGCTGGTTCCATTGTTGGTCCAACATGCCGTCTTAAGCAGGTCCCATGGTTTAGCCTTGAGGTCCTCAGCTATAAGACTGAGCACATTACAGATTGCTGCAGCCTTCTGGGACAGGGGAACCAGAGGCAAGGACTCAGATGTAGCCCCAGGGAGATAGGTTGGTAGGGATTGGATCACACTTAGTTCCTCAGAAATGTTCTCCCCAAAATCACAGATTGGGCATCTTGGCCCTTCTAGCCACCTCAACCTTCCTGCTTCTGGTGCTGGTGGAAAGGCAAGGGGGACATTCCAGCATGCGCTCAGGACAGAAAAGACTGCCTTTTTCTAAACCAAAGACAAGCTTCTAAAAATAACTCAAGAGGGAAGAGAGAGGCCTCAGTGAGGAGGCACGTCATACCTGCTGACATGGAAGGAGTTTCTACACTCTGGTCTCACTGTTCCATCTATGAAAGCAAGATTTAGGCATCAATTCTTTCCAGGAATGACCCATACCTAACACCCATGTGCCAAGGAAGTCACTGAGAGACCTAGAGCCAAGTTCACATCTGCAGTGTTCTTGCCAGATCAGTCAGAAGTGTCTCCTCCTCCCCTCCTGCAAGCATCAGCTTCCCTGCAGGTATCATCCTCAGGAGAAAATCGTTTTATGTCTCCACTTCCTCATCTGTAAGATGGTAAGAGTGACAGTTTCTACAGTATAGTGCCGAGGGGAAGGTGAGGCACTGGGTGCAGTGACTTGCTTCCACAGCAAGTGAGGTGCTTTTGAGGTCCAGCTCCTCAATTTACCTCAGCTTCTGTACAGACTATTGGTGGTGGAGTTTTCTTGGAGACAGGCAGACACACAGACAGACAGACAGACAGACAGACACACACACATCTCCCATTCCTGAAGACTGAAGGGGCTGGGAACTGTAGAAATCTCGCAGCTTTCAGGGAACTCAGTCCCAGACCAGGGTCAAGTTCAGAGGCCATAGTTGCGGGATAGAGAAGGCCCAGACTGTGTGCACAGGAAGCTGCCAGATCAGGGGCCCAGGAGAGTTCTGGGTCCGTCCACTCAGAAAATGGGGACTCAGCTGGCCTCCTTGTTCACCTTTGAGAGGTAGAAGCTGAGATGTGGCACCTGCTTCTGGAGCCCCTGTTCCCAGCTGTCTCGGGAGAGTCTTCCTCCTCAGACCTCTGGGCCTGTGGACCTGAAGGCTAGAACAGCACTCATGGGACCCAAGCAGCCTGTGAGCACTGCCCGAGCTGGAAGTTCCTCTGGTCAGCAGGATTCTGCACCTGCCCGGAGGACTGCTGACATCCTTACCATCCAGAGCTGCAAAATGACAGTCAGCATCCCGTGGGGTTGGATGGTGACAAGCCATCAAAGCAAGGGAAAGTNAGTCAGCAGACATGGCAGCCTTGCCCCAGCTTCCCCCTCACTGGGCAACACCCGCGTCTGCCACTCGTTCCTGTGGGGTCTTGGGCTGTTTCCTCTGGCAATGACTTTGGGCCAGAGAATGGCTTTTCCTGCCTGGCCTGCTTCCTTTCCTTGGGCAGCAATTGAATTCACACTCAATCATATTGCTTTCTTCCTGCTAACACCAAGTCGGGACCTGTCACAGTCAACTGTGGTTTGATCTGCTATGCTATGGGACCTTGGGGCAGGCTGGAAGTCCTGGGAGGCTGGACCATGTTTCCTGACATGAGCTTCAACTAGCCTGGCCAGAGACTGGCTTCTCCTCCATATCCCCATCTGGGGACTGCGCCCGTGAGCTGAGGACACTGGATAGGAGAGGTTTGAAGCAGACAAACTCATGGAATGCACCCTGCTTCAAAGTCTCCTCCTCCTGCTACCTTTGTCCACCCAGCCCTCTGCACAGAACCTTGGTCAGTGGCCAGGGCAACCTTCCCGGAAATGAAGGGGAAGTGGACAGATGCCACTTGCTGAGCTTTCTCTTTCCTTTAGTACCTAACAATGTATTCCTGTAAGGCCTCAGACTGGGTGGGTGGAAGGAAGCAGACATGTTATCATGAAGTCCTGGAAGAAAGTACAAGATGCTCCAGGCTGGTTCCTCCAGGCCTCACTGCTATTCATAGGTTACTGGCCAGCTGTGGGACTCCTGGGCCTGTAGCTGCCTTAGTTTTATTTGATTTTTCTACATGTGCTTCTGGGTCTAAAGTTCTCTTCTTATAAGGATGCTAGTCATGATGGATTGGGCCCGCCATACTTGTGTGGCCTCAGTTTAGCAAACTGCTCCACAGTCTGTCAGACTGAGGTTATGTTCTGAGGTACTAAGGTTTGGGGCCCTCTGTGTGCCCATGGGAGAGGTATTTACCCCCCTCATAGATCCTTTTGCTGTGGGAAGGGATTTGACCTCAGTTTTCCAATAGCTTGTAGGTCCTGTGGCCTCTGTAGACACCATGGGTTTGGGAGGGGTATAACGCTGATCTGGAGACCGCTTGGGTTTCTGGGTTAAAAAGATTCAGGAAAACCAGGGCAGTGGTGGCGCATGCCTTTAATCCCAGCACTCAGGAGGCAGAGGCAGGCAGAGCTCTGTGAGTTTGAGGCCAGCCTGGTCTACAAGAGCTATTTCTAATAAGGCTCCAAAGCAACAGAGAAACTCTGTGTTGAAAAAAAAAAACAAGAAAAAAAAAAGATCAGGAAGGACTCACTCTTAATCAGGGTGAGTCCTCAGAGGCTAAGAGATGGGGACACCCATCTATGAAGGCTTTGAAGACAAATCACCCAACACAGAAAACCAGCTGAAGAGTGACGATTCCCCTTCTCATCCCCAGTTACAGAGAGCTTTCTGAGCGAAGCCCAGAGAAATAGACAGACTGGACAGTTCTGTGAGGGTGGTATGGTCTAGGATGAGGGTGCCAAGAACCTCTGCCCTTGTTAGTGTTCGGGTGGAAGTTCCACCCCAAGCCCCTCCCCAGTTCCTCAGTCCAGACTCCACCACTGAGAAAGTCCGCCAAACAATGACCCCTCTCCAGAGATGCTTGGGACCACTCCCACAGGGTATTTAAACTGTTCCCCAGAGAACAATATGTGGTTTTCTGGTCTTCCTTTCCCATCTCCTCTCTGGGGGACCCGAAAGCCATCCAGGAGCGTGGTATCTATTAAACCTGGGCTTTTTCTACTTTGGTCTGATTTTGTCTAACTTGGATTATTCCATCAGTAGAGAGGCTTATGGGGTGCAGAAACCTTTCAGTTAGCTGGGTGCCTTGGAGAAGTTGCCTGCCTTGCCTGTGCTTCATCACACTCCTCTGCCCGGGAGGGTTAATTACCAAAGCTGATTGGCCGAGGCCTGGCCTAAGTGTGCTCTTCAGAGAGTGTGCCTGTGATTGGGCAGAGTGAGCAGGCATCAAAGCCTGGGATAGACCTGCCCACATTAGCTTTGCTTCTGCTTCCTTCAGGGACTGAGCTTACTGACCCTTGAGATGCAGTCTGAACACTAATGCCATTCCCGGGGTTGGCTACCTTATCTCCAGGATGCTGAAAATCCTGCTAATTCAATCAGAAAAGCAGCCTACGTTTTTGAGAATGCACAGGTCATAGGAAGCCAAGGGTGCTAAGATTCTTTCTAGTTCTCTCTCTCTCTCTCTCTCTCTCTCTCTCTCTCTCTCTCTCTCTCNNNCTCTCTCTCTCTCTCTCTCTCTCTCTCTCTCTGTGTGTGTGTGTGTGTGCACGCGCGTGGTTATTCGAGGCAGAGTTTCTCTGTGTCACCCTGGCTGTCCTGGAACTCTCTCTGTAGACCAGACTGACATCAAACTCAGAGATCCACCTGTCTCTGCCTTCCAAGTCCCTGGGATTAAAGGCGTGCGCCACCACACCCAGCTCCTAGTTCTCTTTGGAAGGGGAAAAGGGAGTGAGTTGTGGAAACTGCAGCCTGGTGTGAGAACAACCCCTTATCAAGTTGTTAGACCATTGATTCTTGCTTGGAGAAGAAGGGAGGAGTAACCCTGTAAACACATGGGTGGAGGTGGAGGCTGCTTGTTCCTTTCCCAGCAGCCCAGACCTAAAATAATCACATAGAAAGAAACTATATTAATTGCAATACTCTTTGGCCAATAGGTTAAGTGTATTTTTAGCTAGCTCTTGCACCTTAAATTAACCCATTTCTATTATTTTGTATTTTACCACAAGACTCGTGGTTTACC
This sequence comes from Bramus lutescens, assembly GCA_001685075.1. NCBI lineage: Eukaryota > Metazoa > Chordata > Mammalia > Rodentia > Cricetidae > Bramus > Bramus lutescens. Next base: position 226,466 of record LOEQ01003147.1, on the reverse strand, counting down.
GTTAAGGTTCCAGGTAGGCAGGCAGGCAGGCAGGCAGGCAGGCATCTTTCTCCTTCAGTGGCTATATGGCGTCTCCCTGACTCTACCTTCTTTTTTTCCTCTATCTCTGCTTGGAATTCCCGTCTTGCTCTATTCTGTGCTGCCATAGGTCCAAAGCAGCTTCTTTATTAACTAATGGTAATAAAACATATTCACAGCATGCAGAGGGGAATCCCACATCACTTGGGTCACTCACTGTGAGCAAGTCAAGGCAGACCCACCATGTTTCTTTTGAAAGTGGGTACCCTGTGGATTAGGGAAATACTTATGGTTTGGTGAACTTTGACCTTGTGGGAGTTTGTCAGAGACCCTTATGATAGATAGGAAAGAGAAATGGGGCAGTTTGTCTTTAGAAGCAGCAAGAGTGTTGGGGTCCCTTTCTTCTGGTGGAAAAGGTACTCAGAGGCATCTCAGCGGCTCCACCCTGCTTCCCCACAAATACACTCCACAATTCTCTTTCAAGCCCCTTCCCTCTGAATGGGAAGCTTCCTAGTGTAGTTGGACTCACAGATTTGAATACTAACAACAAATGGAGGGTGGTTTTGAATTTGCTTTTTTGTTTCCCTTCAAATCTTCCCCCAATGGTGAAACAGTTCATCAAAATTCAGTTTGGTAATCACTTTGTGCTTTGCATAATATTGAAGGTTTTATGGAGTTCTGCTGATGAAGAAAGCTGGTTGGCCGACAGGCAATCTTTCTGTCCTTGTTTATATATGTGTGTGTATGAATACATACAAATATGCATATGTATTTCCTTGAGATATATTTGTCTATATATTATGAATACAAATATGCATATATACATAAGTATTTACTTGGGCACATATGCATGCATGCATTTTGATACATATGCCTTTGTATGATGTCAGCCACATGCCAGGCACTGAGCTAGCTGCGAGAAGCTTAGAGTCCTGATGAGAAGGAGCCTGCATTTTGAGCAGAACCAGCAATGCCTTTCCTATCATGCAGGAAGAGCAGGTGCGCTGGAACTGCAGCCCGCTGGATCTGGCCTCTTCCTCCAAGGGACTTCAAGCTTCCTTCCTTTGTGCTGGAGTTCACTTTTGAAATAAAAGCTAATCTCCAGGGAGAGCCCATAAAGACCAAATTACAGTACAGGCAGGTATTATTTTTGTTTTCCAAGGCAGAATGATCAGGAAGGAATTCTGAAGGAAGAGGACATTTCATCAGTCTCTGCCAGGGGTCAGGGTTATGTGGGGGACCTCTTTCCCTCCCGCAGTCACTAGAACCCAGTCATGCCCAGTTCCCTATATTAGCCACAGCCATGCTGTGCAGTGTGCATGGCGGTGAGGGTGGGGAGGGGACAGCTGTGTGCACTGTCCCCTCCCATTGTGGGGTAATTTGCTCTTGTGAGTCCGTGGACAGAACATTGTCCTGCCAATGCAGAAGCTGATGGCTTAGAGCTTCCCAGGGCAATGAGGTGCTCTTCCTGTCTGTGTTAACAGCACCTGTTCTGGGAAACAGAGAAAGTGCAGCCCACATCTGCCCCCACACCCTCACATCAGCCCTTCGTTCCAGCAGACAGGTGACGTGGGTTTCACCACTACTGAAACACAGGCTGCCTGGGGGCTGGGAGCTGGGGAGGTCACTGTCACATGGTTTTTAAACATGTGGCCAGAAGAACTTTATAAAGGATTTTGTTTTGTTTTTGGCCTTTTTTTTNTTTTTTTTGAGACAGGGTCTTGCTGCATAGCCCAGGGTAGTCTTAAACTCACAAACCTCCTGCCTCTGAAAACAGGTGTGTGTGCTACTTTGCCTGGCAGCTTACAAGAACTTCATCTCACATGGCCTTGCTCCATAGCTCCTGACCCTGGCTGCCCATTTTGAGTGTCTTTGGGGTGTTGGGAGGAGGTCAATGTGGAGCCACCCTTTAGCAGGTGGCCTGGGAACTCTTGCTCCTGAAAACCTTCCCTGGTGGTCCTCAACTGCTGAGGCTGCAAGCTCTGGATAGTGGGACTTGTACTGCAGGCTACACATACACGCATGGAGACCAGAGGAGGATAGCAGCATCCTACTACAGTGAAGAGTATCCTCTCCACATTATTCCCTTGAGATTGGGTCCCTCGCCAAAAGCTCACTCTTTCAGCTAGGCTGGGGGGTTGTGAACCTGACTCTGGCCCCCAGTGATGGGCTATGCGCATGTACCTCCAGCCTAGCCATTGTTACATGGAATGCACGGCTTTGAACTCGGGTCCTCTTGCTTGTGCATCAAGTACTCTGCCCTGCCAAGCTCTCTCCTTGGCCCACTGCTGACTCTTGAGGGGCCCCTAAGGATGAGACCTGAGGGGCCCCTAAGGATGAGACCTGTACCAGTAACACAGTCATCCCCACCATATCTTGTGACTGGTACCCTTGCCGCAGCCTTGAAGGGGAGGATTTGAGGAAAGAGGATGGGCCTCATTTCTCAAACTACAGCTGCGAACCAGAACATGAAAACTGAACTGTGGGTCCCACGACCAACAACATCTCCAGGCACAGGACAGGTCCTGACAACTGCCCCAGGAAATCGCTTCACTCTCCAAAGCCAGACACTCTGGCTTGGGGCCACATCCTCCTGAAGGTGTGGAGTGAAAGGGAGACAGGATTAGGTTTACACAAAACCGGCCAACCAGTGTGCTTTACCGCCACACCCAGCCATTAGCCCTATTGTTCTGGTGACAGGCTGACAGCAAAGGCATCTGTCCCATCAGCTCCTCGAGGAACCTTGCCAAGGGTGAACATTCTTTGTTTGAGGGACAAGGAAAACTGACCCAGTGTGGGTGGATCTGTTCTTCCCACACAGCCAGCCAATTGCCCATGACTCCATAGGAAGCCTGTTTGTGGCCACCAGTTGAGAATAAGACCATTACTACAGTGTAAAGCCAACTGTGAAGCAAAGTTTAATTAAATACTGGTCAGGAGGATGGATCCCTGGCCAGGTCAATCTCTGGGTTCCCTAAATATGGTCATGAGTCATGGCTTTCAGAGGCCTGAAAAGGCAATCCCACAGGTCACCATATTTTCCATCAGGTCCAATCAGGGGCCAGCATACATCCTGACATATTCCCTGCCCACATACCTCTTGCCTATGTATGATCAAGCATATCTGGTGCATGTGGGTTAAAAAAAACACGGGACAAAGAGGAACTTCCTCTTAACTGCAAACAGAACTCAACCACAGGATGTATTTTTTTGTGTTTTGCTTTCACGCTAGGATGTCTACATCAGGGATATTTTCTTAGGGTTTCTTTAGCCACGCAGAGGAGGGCCTCTGAAGAGTCAGTATCCTAGAGGTGGGCACACTGCCCTACCAGTCTGTCTTCAAAGACCTTTCCCTTGCCTGTAAGGGACTAAGGTAAGGACAGTGTTAGCTCCTGGAATCTTCCTGGGCCTCTGGCATGAGCTTCAAATAGAGCCCTAAAGAAAGCTCAGTACTGCTACCTGCCTCCTGGACAGTGGCAGGGCACAGGCTGAGCTGGAAGAGCCATGAGGACTTTCCAAAGCAATTGGCACTGTCAGACCGTGCCAAGGACACCGGCACCAGCTGTCCTGGGCTTGCCCTCTGAGGATAGCTAAGCCCCGTGCAGGGCAGGGGCTCCTTCAAGCTGCTTTTGGAAATTCAGGTGAGGAACAGAGAACTGGGAGGAGAGCATTGACGTCCTCCCTAGCAACCTTCTCTACCTACGGTCACTAAGCACCCAGTCTCTCCTTCAGCCCAGAAGCCACTCCACCTCTGAGAACTTTCCTAGACTCACTAAACCCCAAAGGCCAATCACAGAGTCTGAGGTCTTTCTTCACTGTCTGGATAGCCGGGGGGACCCCCATGTTACTGAGAGGATAGGCTGAGTTGATATACAAAACATGTAGAATGTGTTGGGGCAGAGGAAGAAACATTTCTACAGCTGTTAAGTATATCATGTCCCATGCATGGGTATATATACACATAACATGAAACACACAGTTACGCCATCCATTGTCATGCAGGTATGATACATACACACACACACACATACACAACACGGTAACAGTCATTATCAGTCCCACATGTATTCATTAGGTACCTCTGTGCCCGCCATGGTGCTGGCCACTGGCAATGCAAGAAGTATGGGGAATGAGTGTAGAACAAAAGACAATAACACCCCACCCTATCCCATCCCATGCCATCCATCCGAAGAGGTAGCATAGACACTCATGCCAACATAAAGATGAGCAAAGTACTTCCTAAGCAGAGGGTGGTCATGGTGCTCTGGGAAAGGTCTGAGGAAGACATGGAGGGCTCAGTGATCTAGAGAGCAATGATAGATAGCCCCTGTGTCTGGTCTAGAGGGCAGTGGAAGTGTATGTGTATGTGGTGTGTGTGTG
>LOEQ01003147.1:192165-202465 GCA_001685075.1 Bramus lutescens | reverse complement strand
TCTCTCTCTCCTCCCTGGCTTGCTACTCACTGGTTAGGCTAGGTTGCTTAGCCATCGAGGCCCAGGCATCTGCCTGTTTCTGCTTCCCTAGCACTGAGATTACCAGTGTATGCTACCACACCCGACTATTTACATGGGCTGTGGGGGACTGAACTTAGGTCCTCATGCATACAAGACAAGCACTTTACAGATTGAGCCATCTGCCCAGTGCCTTACTTCCTCAGGTTTGGCAGTCATGATCTCCATGGAACAGCCTACAAACAGCAAACCAAATAATGCTGGCAAGCCTGCCCTACCTATAGGAAGTCATGGTGAAGGAATATTTCAATCAACAGCATGCACTTGGTACCTTTTCTCGTGCCTTTCCTCATCTGATTTCATTGCCATATTGTGCAGGTGGAAAGGACCAGAGAGGTGAAGCAATGTGCCTGAAACACACAGCAGGGAGCCACCACTGTAGACCTTAAGGTTGCAGCTGTTGGAAACATAGCCTTTTATAGTTGTGTAGAAAGACAGATGAGAAGCCAGAACAATCTTTTTCAGCTATTCTCAGCCTGCCTGCACCAGAGAATCATCACTGAGCTCTGTAGACAGCAGGGGCCAGGAGCCACTCTGGAGAGCCTGGGTAATTGAATTGTACTGCAGCCCAGGCATCAGCTGTTCTTACAGCTCCCCAGGTAGAGCTCCTGTGCAGCTGGGGATTGCTGGTTGGCAGCTTAGCGGAAATCCCAGGGTGACCCTGGCTGAGGTGAGTCCAGGAGACTTAAGAACTGAGGGCCTATGTGAGGAGTCTCAGGGATGAAGGGCTGGAAACATCTTGTAGGTTTGCATCTTGTAGGTTTCATCACAAGTGACTCTGTGTTAGATATTAAAGACTTTACATACCATGCATCCCTAGATAAATCACCATGGGAGCAGGTAATCTGTAACCAAATCCAACTGACCACTGTCACCCTGTCCCTCAGCCAGGTTTACCCAGACCTGGGAGCTAACCCAGATGTAACATTAGAACAAGCTCATCTCTAAAACAGTGGAACCTGTAGGTAACACAAACAGTACACTCCAGCCATGTTTAGCTAACGGCTCTGTGGCATCACGGGCATCATGCGTCTACAGCCTCCCTCCGCTGTGGAACTCTCACCTCCACCCATCCTCAGCACACTCCTGTCTTGTAAACTGAAACTCCATGTCAGTGACAGCCACTGCTTGGTCCTTCTGCCACATGTCCTCGTCATACTGATGGCCAGACACTGCGGCAGAAAGTTTTTCCTGTTACACAGGGGCACTCTTAAGGTTATGCGGGGTTCCAGACCTGTGTTTAGCCAATGGAGAAAAGTCACATTGATTGATTCCAGGCCTGGCCATCCCCACCCTTCTCTGTATTATCTAGCCTGTTCTCTCCTTCCACAGCAGCCTCAAAGGTGACGTGTTCAAGGTGGCTCTGTCAGCAGATGAGAGAACCTTACATTTCTGAGTTGGAAAGAGCCAGAAAGAACTTGTGTTCCATCTGTATCAACCTAGAACATGAGAAAACAAACTGAGAGGTTGGGCTTATTTGTTACAGCAACTGAGCCTGTCCTACACGAACTAATATAAAGAGGTTAAGGAATCTACCTGTCTGTCTTTGTTTGGGTTTCTATTGTTGTGAAGAGACACCATGAAAACATTTAATTGGGGTGACTTGCTTATGGTTTCAGAGATGCAGTCCATTATTATGGCAAGGAGGATGGCGGTGTGCAGACAGACATGGTGTTGGAGAAGTAGCTGAGAGTCCTACATCTTGCAGATAACAGGAAGTTGACTCTGTGTCACACTAAGTGAAGCTTGAGCAAAGGAGACCTCAAATCCCGCCCCCATAGTGACACACTTCCTCCAACAAGGCCACACCTACTCCAACAAGGCCATGCCTCCTAATAGTGCCTCTGCCTAATGAGTTTATGGGAGCTGATTACATTCAAACTACCACACTGCCATATAGCTAATTGCCACTGGAACCAGAGTTCAGTCTCAGCCCTTGAGGATGCAAATTTGGGGGTCTTCAGCATTATATTCCCTTGTCATCACATTGTATTGCTTTCTAACTATTAATTTACTTAAACTCATAGTTAAAAGACAAAACTAGGCAGTTCTCGCTTCTATAAAAGTAGTCAATGTTTCAATGTCTCCCACCCTCTGTACTTAGTTATCTCTAAAAGACAACTAACACAAAGTTCTGCTCAGCCTTGTCCCTTTGGTTCACAGGAATTCTAGGAGCCTCTGGTGCTCCAGTCAGCTAGAAGTTTCTGCCACTGCCCCTTTTCTGATATCTTGTTTGTCTTGGTGCCTTTACCCCAACGTCTTCTGCAGCAAATGTCCTCACACCATGCTTGCATTCTCCATTAGAGAGGGCTGCCTCCACAGCTGTCACCTAGCAAAACTGCTGTTCCCAGACCATGCTTGAAGCTTGCCATTTCTTCTCTGCAGGTAATTCTCGACTCTCTCCTAGTGAATGAATGCTTGAGTACTTTAAAAACATCTCAGCTGTCTTTTACCGTGTTCTCTCTCAATAGAGCACACATCACAACATGCAGAGCAAGAAGACCTGGGTAACTGCTGGAGAACTTTGAACGTGGCTCAGGAGAAAAATGGCCCAGAGAGAACATAAATCTGGGAACTTAGAAACAGAAAAGCAAAGTTGGGCTGAGAACAGCAATAAGAGTAAGAAGGAAAAATGCCAGAAATTTTTCCACAGTGCACTTCCCAAGATAAGGAGTTAGATAATTTCACACAAGTACCAAAGGTAAGTCAGATCATAAAATACAGGATGTCCCATTCAATTTGAATCTTTAAATGCTTTTAAAAAATACATTTGTATGTTTCATGAGGGCTGAGTTATATGCACACCATGTGTATGTGTGGAGGTCAGAGGTCAACTTGTAGCATCCTAGGGACTCAAGCCAGGTCCTCAGGCTCAGCTGCAAGTACCTTTGTCTGCCGAATCATCTCACTGGCTCTCAATCTGAGCCTTAAAAATAATTTTTGCATAAACATGTCTGGTGCAATTTGGTGTTTATTTATATCGACAATGTCCGTGGCCAGATGCTGCTCCCTGCCCCCATCTTGAATGAAGTTTCAGCGATGGTTGACTTATGGTGGCCTCTCTGTCTCCCTACTAACCCCAAAGCGCTTAAGCTGCCCCATTGATTCCCCAGGCTTCTGGAGACGGGAACCCATCTGGGAGCTGCTGAAGACTGCTCATTTGCTTCCCATTCAGCTGGATTTCTTTACTTCTTGACTTTTCCTATCTAATTTCCTTGGGTGTTCCATTTAGAGGTAAATGATATTGGCAAGTTACAGAAGGGGAAGAAAAAGACTCCTCGCTGTTTTTGAACTCACCTCCTTTCTGGAGCCAGTCGGTATCAGAGGACATTCCTGGCCAGTTGGGCTGCCCAGCAGGGCTCTGTGCAGTCGGCCTCAAGAAGCAATGGTGGGAGGTGGAGGACAGAAAAGAGGCAGCTGCCTGGGTGTTCCTTGCCCTTCTCTGCCGCCAGCGCTCTCAGCACCAATTGCATCCCCCTTGATCCTGCAGGGTCTGGCTTCTTAAACTGTGGGCATTGTCTCCATATTGGGTGGCATGAAGGACAGTGGGAGGTGACCCACAAAAGTTGACTGTGCAGTTATCGGAACTTACCTTGCACACACAATAAACGTGAGCTGTGTTCGGCAGCACCTGCACTGCACACTCTCATTGCAGCCACGGTTCTGAACACATAGGTCATGTGCTTCCTGTCAAGAGTCATAAACGAACCCTGAGACATCTCTACATGGATTGCAGACTATTGGCTGTTATGAATTCCAGTATTTTAACTGTACATACAGACTTTTCTGCTTTTATAGAAAGCAAGTGGTTCAATTGTGGAAAACAAAGACCTCAATATTCTCCTACCACTAAGTCTCTACATGGAAGCATCCAATTAGCATATAGCTGGATTGTATTGTGTTACAATGCTCGATTTTTAGGCGCACACACACACACACACAGACACACACACTTCAATGGATTTTAGTTTGGGATTAGGACAAAATTTCCAACAGTTTCTAAAAATAACTCCAAATAAGCTTCTGTCATTCTGTGCTATGAATTAGTGTGTGGTAGAATTTGCAGCATCAATGATCAAAATGTCAAAGTATCCATCAACTCTGGAAAACATTGAGGATGCCCTGCATCCTGAAGTATCAAATCTTAAGTCAAGATCTAGTTCTTCCTGTAAAAACAAACATCCATCTCATTAGTTTGCAAATTTGGTTTTGTCTGTAATATAGACATCATGTGTATATTAAAGAATTATGTTAGAAGAAAGTTCTTGGTGATTTATTATTAGTAAATGTTCCTTTACTTATCTTCAATTCTTATATATGTATAAAAAGCTCTCAGCTGCAAGCCAAGTATGGTGGTACATGCCTTTAATCCCAGCATTCAAGAGGCGGAGGCAGGCAGATCTCTGAGTTCGAGGCCAGCCTGGTCTACAAAACAAGTTCCAGGACAGCCAGGGCTACACAGAAAAACCCTGTCTTGAAAAACAAAGCAACAACAGCAAGTTCTCATCTGCAAAGGTTCCTGACTAGGTAGATGTTAACAGCACTGCCATAGCCTTAGCTCTTGGGAGCCCGAGTCCCACTCAGTCCTCCAGCCTCTCCCCAGGAGAGTCACCAGCCCTTCTCGACCTCATGGTACTTCCATCACCTGGGCAATACTACCATGTGGTCCAGTCTGTCTCTGCGGGTCCTAGGCGTGGCAGGTGATAGAGACAGATAGGCACGCCATGCAGAGTGAAGTTGGATATTTATTTAGTGGGTTATGGAGGGGAAGAGGAGAAGGGGAAAGAGCAGAGAGAGAAGGAGAGAGAGAGAGAAACAAAGGGGGGAAGGAGAGAAGCGGGGAGAAGGAAGAGACAGAAGCTGCCTCTTGGGGAGAGAGGGAGAAACTGAAAGGAAGGAAGATCTGCCTGCCTCAGCAGATGGATGGGGGAGGGAGTGGGCAGGGCTTGTCTCTTAAAGGGACAGGACAGACCATTGCAGGTACCAACTTGGACTACTGGAACATCCAGCTGGTGGACTGAGCAGTTATCTGGCTGGATTCTCATCATCTTCAACATGACCATGGGCATTGTTGGATGCTCCAGTCTGTATAAACCAGGCGTGTGACTTCCATTTCACTCTGTTCCTCTAGGATAGCTGTTCTCAACCTATGGTCATGATATCCTGCATATCAGATATTTACACTATGGTCAATAACAGAAACAAAATTACAGTCATGAAGTAGCAATGAAGTAATTTTATGGTTGGGGGTCACCACAACCTGAGGAACTGGATTAAAGGGTCACAGCACTAGGAAGGTTGAGAGCCATGATCCAGGGCACGCTGTCTAATAAGCAAGTACACTGCCCTGAGCACAAACATGGATACTTGGCTTTAGACATCTGGCTTATTTCACTCACTGGGATAATCTCTAGCACGGTGCTTTTTCCTAAAAATAGGTGATTTCTTTTTTATTTATGCCTAATTGTTCTCTGTGTTTTATATACTACATTTTCTTTGCTTTTAAATAAACTGATAGGCACTAAGCTGAGTATCATGAGTGCTGCTGCAATAAACGTGGTATTTCTAGTTAACTGCCCTTAGTCCTTTCAGTAGATACTCAGGAGTGGCTAGGGAAAGCACACAAAACTCCCCTTATTCGTTTTTTTTCTTTAAGGCAGGGTCTCATTATGTAGTTTTAGCTGGCTTTGAACTTGCTGAGTAGACCAGACTGGCCTCAAACTCTCAGCTATCTGCCTGCCTCTTCCTCTGCCCCCTACATACTGGGATTAAAGGCATGTGGCCACTGTGTCAGGACCATTTTTAATTTTTTTACTACTTCTAGGAGCCTTCTTGAGGTGGCTGGTTGAAGATTTTTCTCCTCACTTCTCTGGGCCTGGATACAGGGGAAGGACTGCTTGCCACCAGTGACTCCAAGGGGATCATGGCCCTGGTTTCTGTGGTCAGTGCTGGGCTGAGGGATGCAGTCCCTGACTCAGTGTGGCCCCACTTCCCAGGGAGGTACCAGCCCACCAATCTCAGACTGTGGGTTTCCTGACCAAGCTTGCAGCAGCAAGAGTCCATATATCCAACGGGCTCTGTAAGCTCCTGTAGCATCACAGGCTGGGAAGCCTTGAACACACTGTGGTTGTTTTGAGCATGTGTGTCTACGTGTGGCATATGCACATGTATGCAAATGGGTGGCATCAGGCGATCTCCACTATCATGCTCCCCTCATTATTATTCCCTTATTCCCTGAGACAGGCTCTCTCATTGGACCTGGCAGCCAGAAAGCCCCAGTGAGCCTCCCGTCTCCATCCCCAACAGTGTGGGGATCACAGGCCTGTGAGACCAAACCGACTTTTTTTTTAATTCGGGTGTTAGGATTCGAACTCAGGCCCTTATGCTTGTGCAGACGGCAATCTTATGCGCTGATCCATGCATGCCCCCAGAACAGCATGTGCATTTTAAAGGATAGTTATGATCCAAACCATGGCAGTGATCCCACCGAGGTTCTGGGAAGGTGGAACACCCAGAAAGAGTGGAGAAGTTCCACATACTCATCATGGCTTTGATGTGATACATCCCTTCAAGGGCTCACGCACTGAACAGCTGGCCCCCAGCTGCTGGCACTACTCTGGGAGATTCTGGAAACTTTGGGGAAGAGGGCTGACTAGAAGAAATAGGGGATGGGGGCTTGGCTTTGAGCGTCGTACCTGGCCCCTCTACTTCTTGTTTACCTTGAGTGACCTCTGCCATATGCTGCCACCCCCAGAGAGAGAGAGATATAAGAGATTCAATGGCTATGAGCCCAAACCTCTGAAACTGTGGACTAAAATAAACCCTCTTTTCTGTAAGTTGTATGTGTGTGGTATTTTGTCCCAGCAACAAAACCCAGCAGCCACCCCCACGCCTTGCCTTGCCGGGACCTACACCTTGCTTTGGGGTTTGAATCTTACCTTACATAAGATGGCAGGAAGTAAGTCACTCTTCCGGTACTAAATATAACAAATAGGTGATAAGGGAAGTGTCTTTCTGGGAAATGTTCTGGGTAGTCAGAAGCCCAGGTGACGACCTGAGGCTTTCATCTGTCACCCTGCGTAGAGCTGGTCTCAGGGACTGACCTGATTGGGGGTGGGATGTGGGTTGTGTTGCACCAGCCCAGTAACCCCTATTAGAATTAAACTGAAGTGTAGACCACCCAGTATCTGAAGAGTTAGAGACAGGGCTGTTGTCATGGAAACCTCGCATAGGTTGTGGTTAGAAACTGGATGCTCACCTTTCCCTGAGTCTCGGGTACCTTCACAGACATCATCTTATCAGCAGGCTTGGCAGCCTGGAGAGCAGGCCCAGTTATTAACCACGAATCGCAGATACGCTACCAGACACCAAGAGAACTTAGGAGACCCAGGTCACTTAGCTAGGCAGGTTGCTAAGGGGAGAACTGGGGTTTTAGCCCAACTGTGACTCTGCATTCAGCACTGATTTTTATTATTATTTGTGTGAGTGGTGGGGGTAGGACTAGGTAAAAAGCAGCCCTGGATGTCTTTCTTCATGAATGTTGCCATCATTTTGGGACAGAGTGTCACTGTGTAGTTATGTTGGCCTGGAACATGAGGCTAGAGCAGGCTAGCCTTAAACCCACAGAGATCCCTGCCTCTGCCTCTTTAGTGCTGAGAATAATGTGTGCGCTACCATGCGCAGCCTTATAAACCTTATTTTTGACACAGGATCTCTCTTTGACCTGAAGCTCACCTATTTGGCTAGACTGTCTAGCCTGTGCACCCTAGGGACCCTCCTGTCTCTGTCTCTTCAAGGATGAAATTAAAACACAGGCCACCCTGCCCAGAATTTTAACACTGGTTCTGAGAATGAAACTCGGGCCCTTGTGCCTCCATCTCTTTCTGTGTTTATATCCCAGTTGTAGAGATCATATTAGTGTACCACAATGCCCAGCTTAAGGGGTAAGTTTTAAGAGCTAGTTGGTCCTACAGGATCCCATTAACCATTAGGGTTCACCAAGCCAGCAGCTCATGATGGTAGCTTGCTCTCCCCCGCCTCACAGGCCTTTTGCATACTTGGGCCTCAACTGCTCCTTCCAAGCTGAACAGAGCCACCTTCTAGCCTGCTTCAAATCTGTTCCCTCCCTGCTGCTGCCCTCACCATGCCTCGGGTATGACGCTTGGGTTATTTGTCCAGCTCTGCTTTCTGGTACCAGTTGTGCTCTGGAGACACTAGTCTCTGTCCACCAGTTTCCAGGGGTTCTCCACCCAGGTACTTCCTGGCCCATTCTGCACCCCTTCCTCTCTTGGTCCTGTCATTTGACCCCAATCCCTTCCCTCCTCTCAACCCAGTGAAACTTGCAATGGTCCCAAGAGTTAAGAACAGCAGTTTGTCATTGGGAGGTTGGCACTACCTGGTCCAGGACTGTATTGAAAGCTGTGCTGAATGACAGTGCTGCCTCTTCAGGTGGTCCTGATGCCTGCTGAGGTCTGGGAACCACCAGCCTGGAGGATGCCGAATGCTGGCATATTCTCCTGGTAGCACTGGCAAGCTCAAGGCCAATGGCGAAACTCCAAAGCTACCCCACCAAACATGCAGGGGGCCGTGGTGTTTTAGAGATGGAAGCATACAGGCCCACTGGAACCAGCAGAGCAGGGTCACAACACAGGACTCAGAATAAGATGGCAGGAGCTGAGCCATATCTAGCCAAATCATCCTAGCCATAGGAAGTCTTTTTCTCATTCTCAGTGGGGCTTTGGGCAAATCTCTTCATTTAAATTCTACTCATTTTTCATCCAGAGAGCTGGCTGGGCATCCTGCTGCAAGAAAGGATGCTGAGGTCCTAATCTGCTAAGAAAAACTAGAAGCTTAATTACAAAAAATATTTTAAAAAATATTTTAAGACAGTCTCATGAAGTCCACGCTATCCTTGAACATGAAGGATGACTTCAAACTCCTGGCCCTCCTGCCTTCATTTGCTGAGTGCTGACATCACAGGTTAGAGTCCCCTGGTGAGATTTTATGTTGGAGTTTAGGGCTCAGGAACGTTAGGCGAGCACTCTACTTACAAAGCCACATCCCTGGCCAGATGTGTTGGGTTTTGGAGACAGAAACTCACAGAGCTCAAGATGACCTTGAACTCAATATATAATGGATGATGGCCTTGAGCTCTTGATTCTGTCTCCACCTCCTACATACTGGGACTCCAGTCCTATATCACCACGCCTCACTCAAGAATAGCAGCCTTAAACCATGAGAGCCCCAGCAACAGCACCCAGGACTGGATGGGAGTGTATTCTGGAAGCAAAAGTTGTTTATTGTGTGAACTCCTGACCCAGCTATCCTGGCAGCTCTGGGCTGGGAGGCAGATAAAAGTTTTGCCTGCATAAACAAAAAGCGCTGTCAGAGGGACCCTTTGTGATCTTGGCACATTTGCTGTGGACACTCCCATGCTGGCCTTCCCTAGAGCTTGACTGGGCCCACACAAAGGGGCTCTGTTCCTGCCCACGTCCATTTGTGATAAAAGGCTTAAAGGCCTGTCAACCAGGCCTGGTAATGATGTTGCTGATGGTTGTATAATCATAACCAGTGCTCCCCAGGGCTTCCCGAGAGGCAGGCACTTTGCTAGGTGCTTTGAGGAACTACTTCTTACCACAGACCCAGGAGGGAGATTGAGTTCCTGCCCTCCTTTTATAGAAGAGACCAACAGAGCTCAGAGAAGTGGGAAGAACTGCCAGGTCACCTGGGGAGAAGAGGAAGCCTTGTTACCTTGGGCCATGCTTCTCTGATTGAGTTGCAATGTTAGGGACTGGGGAAATGGCCCAGTGGAGAAAGATTTGTAAGTATAAGGACCTGAGTTTGATCCCTGGCATCCATGTTTAAAAAAAAAAAAAAAGCAAGCATAATAGCACACACCTGTAAACCAGGGCTCTCGCCTTGGTCAGTTTGAGTAGTTTGAGTGTAACCATGAAGCTTTTGTTAATCTTAGTATCAGAGGAGAAACCATATTTTTTAAAAGTAAGAACATTTTAGGATTATACTGGCTTATCCGTGATTATGATTCTAGAAAATCTTGCACAATACCACCTGAGGCCTAGTTTACCAAGGCCTCCTGGGGAGCTGAATGATGTTTGCCCTGTTATTATCTGTGGCACTGTATGTGTCTGAAAGTCATCTGGGGTGGGGGGAACTCATTTGGTGCAAGCTCTCTCTCTCTCTCTCTCTCTCTCTCTCTCTCACA
>LOEQ01003147.1:174347-184788 GCA_001685075.1 Bramus lutescens | reverse complement strand
CAGCGGAGCCGGGTCCGGCTCTCAGCTACCCGCAGGAGGAAGCTACGCTCAATGAGATGTTCCGAGAGGTGGAGGAGCTGATGGAAGACACGCAGCACAAACTGCGCAGCGCGGTGGAGGAGGTGGGTGCACCCGGAGAACTCCCGGCTTGATAAATAGGGAGTGGGCCTGAGGGAGGCAATGTTTCCAGCGACGGTCGCAGCACTGGCCAAAGACCTGACTTTGCGGTCGCAGCACTGGCCAAAGACCTGACTTTGCGTAGAGCTGGAAAGGGCCTGCCAGCAGACGTGGAGTGCCCTGAGTGCAGCGCTGGGTGATCTTTACTTTCAGCTAGTTCTACCTGCCTGCCCAAAGGTCTGGATCCAACTTTGTTCACCGAGTCTTAGCTGAATCCCTCCTGGGGAGCTGGGGCCACCGTGTTGCATATGTCTTTGGGTATGTAGCTGGCTTTCTTCCCCAGTTGGAGCTGAGCTGAGGTTGAACCCACTCTGGTGTCCCAGCGCAGTGGCTTTGCTGGGGCAGCTGCAGGGAGCTCCAAGTTCTAACATGTCCCTTGGGCGTCGAGCCTGTAATATCGTCCCCAAATACAGTAAGGACGCCAGTCGGGAAGGACAAAAAGGGTTAAAGTCTTGAACTCTACTGGCAGTCTATTGAGGGATGGAAAAGGAAGACTCGAATAAGACCTAGGATGTGAGAGGCAACCCCATTTCACCTACACCCAATGTGTTTTGGAGTTCAAGTTTCCCATTCTCTGCTCCTCAACAATAGGTGGATTTGGTCAATCATTTAGCATCCTGAACCTCAGATCCCTGTGAGAATTAGATACAATTCCCCTCACCTGCAGATGAGAGGCAGAGTTCAGTTTCTCATCTTCCAGGTGCCAGCACTTTGGATGGCACCTTGCTCTGACCCCTAAGATGGCCTCCAGCCGTGTTGAAAGCTTCCTGGGCCTTCTTGGTCAGTGTGTGGCTAGCTGTCGTTGGCACCTGAGGGCAGGCTGGAATGGAGTGGAACCAGCGATTTCAGTGAACCAGACAAGTGGGTTGGGCTCTCCACTGTCCTTTTCATGGTAACCCCCTCCGGCAGTCTTAAATGCTGGTCCTTGTCTGCTAGGATAGGTTGCTGTCGTCGCTTCAGTCTTGGGTAGTTCGGATAAATTTTTTCCTCCCATTCCCCTGGCCAACCTGATGGGCTTTGTAGGGAAACGCTGGATTGGGAGGCAGTACCATAAGCAGCCATATATGAATATCTACCAGACAGGCCTGGGTCCGGAGACCTGTGGGTTTCCTGAGCTAATGGAACAGTTGTCACGAAAAGTGACTGAAGGCTGAGGGCAGCCAGATGGAGTCCAGTGTCCCTAACTCAGTAACTGAAGATTGCATGGAGCCTTTGGCCACTCTGGCTCAAGGCACAGCTTCTGTTCTTACCTGGGTTGTAGGACTTTCCCTCCAACACCCTGATTCCCAGGAACACAGACCCGTCACTTCCATGTTCACTTACTGGGAAATGCCCACCATAGTTCAGAAGGTTCAGAACAGGCTATTTTGGTATCAGCTTAAGATGAGACCTGCTTAGGTAGCCTCTATGGTCATCAGTGCAGTTTGCGACCCCATCAGACACATGGGAAATATCCACAGTATATTTTTATCATGGCTCCACTCTCTCCCCCTTCTGACATATCTCTGCTTGAGTTGTGCAGATTGGCTGTGAAAACCCAAGACACTGATCATTGCATCAACCCGAGTCAGTGATCTTCTTCCTAGAGTGACCTTGTGGGCTGTGGAGACAGGATGGGGGGGGGCAGCACTCTTGTGGCAAAATCACAGACAGTGGAGGCCAGCTTTCTCTTCTTCAGTTCCCAGCGCTGCCATTTATTAGCGATGGGACCCAGGGTCTGAAGTGGAGAAAATGCCCGCCTCTAGGTCAGAGAGAAGATTCTAGAAAGCAAATTACCTAGTCAAATATTGGTGTAAGGAAAGCAGATAGATACAAACCAGTCTCTTCCTCATGGGGTCATTGTAAGGATTTTGGGGGATTGTTGGAGCTCAGAAAATAATGGCTATCTTTTTTTTTGGTCATGGTAATAATACTGGTAATGTGGGCCAGGCTTTGTGGTACATACTAGTAGTCCAGTCCTTGGGAGGCTGAGGCAGGAGAATCATGGGTTTGAGGCCAGCTTAGGTTAAATAGTGAGACCAAAGCCAGCCTGGGCTACACAGTGAGACCCTCTGCTACAAAACCAGAAAAAAAAGAAAGAAAGGAAACAAACAGGAGTAGCGTGAATAGCAGCTAACAGCGAAGCTTACCAACATCTGATAGACTCTCAGTGAAGCCCATCTTTAAAATGTCTTGGCCTGGGACTGACTGTAGCTCAGCAGTAGAGTCTCACATGCTTGAGGCTCTGAATTTGATCCCCAGCACTGGAGTTCAGCAGGAAGAAAGAGAGAAGGGTAAAGTATTAAAATCAGTCTTAAAACATTGTATTGTTTTAATAGAGTGCAACTATTGGCTTTTTAAAAGTAACTTTTATTTTTATTTATTATTATTTTATATATGCATGATTGTGTGTGTGTGTGCGTGCGCGTGCATGCATGCACACATACCTGTGTGCCACAGTGCATGTGTGGTTGTGTGGGTTCCAGAGATTGAACTTAGGTTGCAAGCACCTTTACCCTCTCTGAGCCATCTCACCAGACCGACATGTTTTTTTTTTTTTTAAAGAAACTTCCANTAAAGAAACTTCCAGAAAGCTCCTTAGATGTCATAAACACAGGGCAGTGGCTGTTCAGCTGCTATTCTGGGGCGGGGGTGGTGAGGGAGAACCCAGTCACAGGCGGTCGATGTTTACATAGTTGCATCATGAATCTGCTTTCAAGTAACTTCCTGGCATTTTATTTTTTCCAGCTGCCTCAAGCTGCTGATGTATCTTAAGGGACAAAGTAGCTGATTTTCTAGGATTATCTTTAGAAAAAGCAAGTCCTCCAGTGGCTTCAATCTAAGATGTTCCTGTTTTCTTCATTTTTGATTCCACGTGGTTAAGAAGTGTATGTTAAAAATAAAGGCATTTCATTCCCCTGCCGTAGTTGCCACATCTGTAACTGCCATATTTGAAATGCTTTATCATATGTATTCATTTGTTTTGTGGGTGTGTGTACGTAAATGCCTGTGCCCTGCAGACATGTGGAGGTCAGAGAACAATTTAGGGAACTGGCTTTCTTTTCCCACCATGTAGGTCCTGGGGATTGAACTCTGATCGTCGGGTTCGGTGCCAAGTGCCTTTGCCCATGTACCAACTCTCCAGCCTGTAACCGGTGTATTTTAGAGAGATCTTATCATCTCACGGAGTCCTAGGAAGAGTCCCAATACCAAGGCTGAATTTATCTGTTCAATTTTCCTACTTTGCTCTTTTAGTAGACATGCATTTGATGGGCTGTGAATGCCATTTTTAACTGCGTTCACATTCTTCAGCTGTGAAGCAACTATTGCTTCAGGCTTCAGTTTCTCTTGCTGGTGGCAGAAAGCACTGTGGCTGAAGATTCCATGGTAAACTGTACTTTTCATTTATGGCTTTCATTAAATAGTCCTTAGCTCATTGCACTGATACAGCCCCTGGCAGAGAGAGGGTTTCAGAGAGACTGCTCAGAAAACAGTAGCCTGGAGATTTGGTGACTTGCCAGCTATCTGAAAGCCAAACTGTACAATTCCAATTCCAGTGGCATTTAGAAAACATTAAGACAGCCTTTTTTTAGGACACACCCTCTCCAGTACCTTGCTTTTCCTGTTTCCAGCTAAACTTTACTCTTTGCTAAACAAGCCAGGTCCCGTTCTTTAAAAATATGTTATTTCCTGCCCATCCATCCTGTCTCTAGTCCTGGTTTCTTTTCTTTCTTCTCCACTTTGTTATAAAGGGAGCTTTTCAGATGCTCACTGTTGGCTGCCTGCCTCTCCCTCTTCTCCCAAGCTGGCTTCTTCACCAACTGCTTCCTTACCGGACGCTGCAAGGGGAGCAACTCAGGTTGCCATTGTTAACCCTGCAACAGGTGCCATATCCACATTCAGATGGGGAGTTCCTTAATTCCCATACCTTCTGAACAAACACGTGTCCAAGCTGTGGTTTAGAGGGGCCTGGAGTCTTGCCCAAGAGTATGTGTTTATTTGGGGGAGGGGTAAAGCTGGGGCTTGAGCTCACCTTGTCTGCCCCCCCCCGTGCTACCCTGTGATGATGCTGGGGGCAGCTGGTTGTCTGAGTCAGTGCTCATCTTGGTCCTTCTAGACTTGACAGGAAGCCTTTGCCATTTGACGGCTCCTTCTTCCAGACTTGATTCTGGCCAGTTCTCTGACTCAGGTTTCTTCCTACCCTAGTCTCTAAATTATTTCCCAACTAGTATAGAACCTGTGTAGCTCCCAATTGCCTGGTGCAGGGGTTCTTAACTGAGGGCAGGTGAAGGAGAAGGGAATCTTCCTAGTTATCCAAAAAAACTCACTGATGTGTGGAGTCCTGCCTCTAGAAATGACAATTTGGTACATCTAGAAAGGGATCTAGGTGTTTATTTACTTAAGATTTTGAATGACCTCAATGTCTCTGGTTGAAAAACAGGTCAGCATCTGTGTTAGAGATGCTCTTTAGATGTGTTTTCTCCTGAGCCCAGCAGGGTCCCTCTGCTCCAGCTCACAGCATGGCTTGCTGGCTTGTTCAGGATGCTACAGCTTTCCTTCTGAACTCTGTTGCATTCTCAACTTCTCTATGCAAATCCTCTCATCCTTTCGGACCAGTTCAACCCTGCCTCCTTTTCCTGAAACCTCCTTCCTTTCTTCTTTAGATTCTTGAGTTGCTGGTGGACCATCACATGAGAAAGGCCACAGTCATCTTTAAACTGGTTTATGTGAGACTCTTCCCATAAACATGTAGTCCCTGGGGAAAGGGACTCTTGGACTGTTTAGGAAAGGCATGCTGCTTGAAATCAGAAAGACCTAAATTTTAATCCAAACATTCCCATTTGCCAATTGATATGATGACCTCTGCCAGGATTGTTTTCTTTGCCTCTAACAGGATCATGAACAACTCCTTCCCTATGGGGGTTGCTGTGAATGTGCCAGATGTGTGGCCATTCACATCAGTAAGACTAAAATATTCCAAGGAAGCAGTGACAGTTCCATGATGCAGCAGTGTTCCTCCTTCGGAGTGTCAGCACGACAATGTGACTTGGCTGGCACCCAAGACTGCTGGATGAACTGTGTGTGCACAGAAGATCTCTTCTAGTTCAGTGTGCTTGGTCCTCAGCAGCTTGGCCTTCTGGCCAGGGGAGGTGGGCAAAGGGTGTTACAGTAATTTAGGGAATGAGAGCAGGGTGCCTTGGCTTATGGAAGCACTGAGCAGGTAGAGACAAGGGAGTTAAAAGCTAGCCTTAGGTACATGGTAGGTTTATGGCCAGTCTACATGAGACCGTGTCAAGAAGAGGGGAAAGAAAAGAGAGAGAGAGAGAGAGAGAGAGAGAGAGAGAGAGAGAGAGAGAGAAGCAAGTAAGGAGTGGGGATAGAGAAAGTGATTATCTTTGTCGGGGAAAACACTTGTTGAGGTTTTGTGTTCCAGAATCAAAGGATCCCAGATAGGAGTATTGAGGGTGTGACCTCAGAAGCCAGACACCAAAGAAGGACCGATAAATGTTCCCAGAGAACTAGGATGGTGTAGGTCCAGGAACCCGGGACCCATCTACTGATCCCACAGAAGGTCCTCCGAGGGCTACCAAGAGATGGGATGGGGAAGGGAACTCCTGTCTCAAGCATTCAGTCTTTCTGAGTTCCGGTCTCCCCACGTACACCAGACCCTACAACAAGGATTGACTCTTGCAGAATTAAAAACAAAGCGGGAAGGAGAAAAACAGTGAAGGTCCTTGAAAAGGACCCTGGCTTGGCCACTTGGGATTTAATCCTACTGCAGCCCACAAGCAGACTTGTCTTACAAGACAGAGAGTTGGGGTACTTCTTCCCCAGCCTGTCCCTCCCTCACTGGAGACATTAACACTTAAGGCTTCCAAAGGCTGAGCACATTTTTGTAGCCAGAGAGAGACTGAGGTGCTGTCTCACTGTATAGGAATTTAATGCAAGTGACCCCTTGGTTAGGGCACAGGGTCTGGTCAAGGTAATATGCTCAAATTTCAACTCTAGCCTACACTGGCATCTTGGGAATTCTTCTCGACTCTGTGAGACTCAGTTTCCCTATTTGAAAAATGGGTGATATTAGCATGGAGGTTGTGATATTTAAAGAAATTTAATTGACATGGGTGATGCAAAGCCACAAATATAAACAAGATCAATAGAATGCAGATTAAAAACCAGAAGGGGAAAGGGTACCACCTGAGAGGAGAGCATGTGTGTGCCATGGTAAATGTGTGGCAGATCAGAGAACACATTTTCAGAAATCAGTTCTCTCCTTCTGCCTTGCTGCTGCTTTGTGGGCTCCCAGCTGAGTCTCCTGTCTCTGACTCCCATACCTTTGTAGCATCCTGGGATTGCAGTTTGGAGTCACCACATCCAACATAGGTTCTAGGATCAAACTCAGGTCTTTAGGCTTGCTCAGCCTAAATGAACTTGCTCTTTTACCTTCTGAGGTCGTGAGACTTGAAGGCCATGTAAAACATTTGGAATTCTTGTCTAAAGGCTACTCGGTGGCTTGTCACTGTCACCAATCTCTGCACCTAAAGAAGAGGGAACGAGAAGGTGCCCCTTTATTTCTCCCTCAGTTACAATGGAAAGAAAGCATTTCTTATTCAATTGCTAGATGGAGGCAGAAGAAGCAGCTGCGAGAACGTCCTCTGAGGCGAACCTGTCAAGTTTACCTGCCAACTATCACAACGAGACCAACACAGACACCAGGGTCGGCAATAACACTATCCATATACACCGAGAAATTCACAAGGTAAGGGCGGTCATGCAGCCATATCTCCTTCCTACGGGGCCATCCCATTGGAGGGAAAGGGGCTTGTTGACAGGTGTGATATAAACACACATGTAAGTGAGAGCTGTAGAAAGCGATTAGAACCCAGCAGAAGGGAGGATTCTGCTCAAGGGAGAGGTACATCAGGCTCTGAGCTGCCTCTGCTCTTCCCAGGCAGTGTTTGAAGCTAAGGCTTCTTCGCGGCTGAGAAGGCAGAACTCAACTCTTAGGTTTCCGTTTGTGTGCAGCTCTGTCAGGGTTGAGGAAGAGACCTTATGGTAGATGGGTTTTCACTAATCCAGTGGGAGTCACTCATTAGTGACACACCTAAGGAGGGGACCCTTCGGCTGGGCATGGTGGAGTACCCCTTTAATCCCAGCACTTGAGAGGGGGTGGCAGTTACAGGATAGCCGGAACAACAGAGAGACCCCATCTTAGAAAAAAAACAAAGCTAGGTCCTCACTCTGCAGACTTTGAACTCACAGACATCCACCTGCCTTGCCTTTTCCGAGGGCTGGGATTACAGGCATGTGCCACTGTGATCAAGTTGCTACCAGCCCAGGCTCTCAAGGAGTCCTGTGGAGCACCAGCCTGTGTAGCGCTTCAGGAAGGAGGTGCACAGTGGCAGTGAAATACATTCAGAAAACAGTGCATATATCCTAGAGATGAAGAAATGCATGGTGGAATAATAAAAGTCCCAAGAGGGCCTGCAACAGAGCTGCAGAATTTTTTTTTAAATGACACTTGTACAAAAAACTATCATGAAGAAGAAGAAGAGGAAGAAGAAGAAGAAGAAGAAGAAGAAGAAGAAGAAGAAGAAGAAGAAGAAGAAGAAAACATGAAGAGATCATTCATTTTCACAGGGAGGAAATCTTTAGGTAAAAATTAGCAGGTATAAACCAGGCATGGTAACTCATGTCTGTATTCCTAGCACTTGAGAAGTGGAGGTGGAGGATTGGGGGTATAAGGCCAGCCTTATATATAGTGACTTTGAGGCCTGCCTGGATGACTTGAGGGCCTGGGGGGAGGAAAATAGAGCAAAGCAGAGCAGGATGGTGGAGCCCAGCCCTTGCTGCCTGGGAAGTAAGAGCTGATCCGTGTCTGCATCCTGGGCCACATTCACTTGGTTCTGTCTGTAGACTTGAGATAGTACCGCTGGCACCAACTTTAAAGATGACGCCAAAATGAGAAGGCTGAATCAGGAAGAGAAATGACCAGATGGTTTCCGGCATCTGAACCAGGGCTCTCAGAACACAGTTCTTCTGGTCCTAGGCCAGACCCCTCTGTAGTTCCAGCCTTCGAGGAGGCAGGAGAGGCTCTGTTTCCTTGCTAGGTGTGGTTTGAGGAACTTGCCCTCAGGACAGAATCAGGGCAGCCCAGAAACTGGCAAAGGGAGCTGATTTCCTCTGTGCTTCACAGTTCAACAGAACAAAGAGCTGGGGGCGTGGCCAGGACTTTCACCTTCTCGCCTCTTATGGAGACTTTTGTTTGGCTAGATGCACAGACTGGATTTTTTTTTTTTTCTTGAGACAGTCTCATGTCACCCAGCCTGGCTCCCAACTTACTACCTAGCTAAGGATGACCTTGAATTCCCGACCCTTCTGTCTCCACATCCCAAGTGTTGTGATCAGAGGCCTCTGCCAGAGGCCTCCGCCGCCATCATGCTGGTTAAACTGGGAAATTCTTGACACTGAGTGCCAAGTGATGAGCCCCAAGAGTGATAAAAATAGCTGGTGTTGAGTACTTGCTAGGTGGCAGGCACCCCCCTTGTGCCTCTGTGATCACTTTGTTCCCTCTGCACAGGATTGTGGGTACTTCCAGGAGCTCTGCCCACTGGCTACCAGTACCGTGATTAGAACTCAGAAGGGGGAGTGGGCTTCCTGTTGACTCCCACCCCAGAAAGTGAAAGCAAACAAGGCTTTTTGTTGTTCCCAGAATTCCTTGTTTCATTTTTCCTGCACCTGTGTTTATCTGTAGATAACCAACAACCAGACCGGACAGATGGACTTTTCTGAGACAGTCATTACATCGGTGGGGGATGAAGAAGGCAAGAGGAGCCATGTAAGTTGCTGTCTCTCTCTTTCATGCCCCAGAGTGATGCATCTCTGCAACTGCAGGCCCTGGGGAATGAGAGCAGACTCCCTACTCCTCTTCAGCCTTGACACTGCCTGGCCCCATTCCTCCATCCCTGTCAAGGTCATTCAGTCTGAGAGAAGCCTACACCTTCAGATAGCTGGGTCATAAACAAGGGCCCTCAAATCCAGCTATAATTTGTGCCTCGAATTTAAAAGGGGAACAAGAGTGAGGTACATATGAGACCCTTTGGTGATGGACCTTGTGTCGCTGCTGGTGAAATGCCCAGAGCCCATGGGATGGCCCAGGCCTTAATGACACCAGCTCCAGCCACACCTGGAGCCAGTAGACTAAAGGTGAAGAAGGCTGCCTGTCATCCCTGGCGTCAGGCTCTGGTCCCTGTAACTGTTGCCACATTTGCCTGTGGTTTAACCCAAAGGTGTGCTGGATTTTGTAGGATTATGAAGTCCTAAAGTTGGCAGGGACGTGATGTGCACTCAAGTCAGGGAGACCCCAACAGGAGCCGTTGATCAGACCTTGGGGCCAGAGAATTCCCTGCACGTGGATGTGGTCACTGGGGACAATGCACTTCCTTGTGGGGACAGCAGGACCATCTCTTTGCCCAGATGCCTCCCACACCCCTGGCAAAGGCGTCTGGGATTTGTGCCCACTCTTGACCTCACCACTGAACTGGTGCATTAGCAGGAAGGTGGTGGTGTTTTGGTTGGCAGTCAGAACTTTCTTTTTGTTTCTTTTCTGCTTGTTTTGGCTTGGTGCTCAAATGTGGGGAGTTGGTAGACATTTACCACAGGCTGGCGGGGTGGGCGGCTGGTTGGCTGTGTGACAGTGGCTACCACCTTCCAAGGGAGACTGGTGGAATACGTAATGGGTTCTGCCATGAGCTGGAGGGGGCCCGGCTACGGAGCCAAAAGCATGAGCTTATCACCACTCTATGAACCAGGGCGACTCAGCTTCCTACCTATCAGCCCATGCTTCGTACCTTCTCTTGGTTCTGGAAGGACAGGGAGATGGACCTGTGAGACAAAGGTGGGGCTAACAAAGCCTGGAAGGGAGGGAAGCCAGCTCTCCTTTCTTTTTAATACATACTTGTGTATATGTGTGTGGGTGTCAGCCATCCTCATGAGCACTGCCCACCTTCTGTGAGCCAGGGTTTCCCACTGGTCTAGAGCTCACCAGTTAGGCTAGACAGGCTGGTAGGCAAGCCTCCCATTCCTACATGGCTTCCTGGTGCTGGGATTCTAAGTGTGAACATCACACCAATCACCTAGAGCTCAGGTCCTCATGCCTACAGGGCAAGTGGTTTGCTCCCTGTGTCATATCCTGGGCCCAGGACCAGCTTTTAAAGCAGAAAGGGAGGGAGGGAGAGAGGGTGGGAGGAAGGGAGGGGGAGAAGGAGAGAGAGAGAGAGAGAGA
>LOEQ01003147.1:145172-163284 GCA_001685075.1 Bramus lutescens | reverse complement strand
GAGAGCCAGTGCCGCTGGCCCTGCATTCTCAGCCCACACTGGGGCCTCTAGGCGATGTTGTCAAGACTGCCCATGGTCTCATACACAGGCCCATAGCATGAGCTCTGGAATCGCAATGTCGGCTTTGGTGGCTTCCCCAGCCTCTCCATATGAGACCCCACACCCACTCTCCAGTGTCCAGAAAGAACTACCCCTTATTTCTCTATCACGGAGTCAGGGATGCTAGACCCCAGAGGCTTTGGGTCCCCAGGGAGGTTTTATGGTATTAGTGATGTTTTGACTCCCATCAGCAGTGGATATTGGAAGACAGGCCCAAACAGAGCTGACAGAGGCCTCAATATGTCCGTTCTTCCTTCAGGGTGGGATGCAGAGTCAGTGGAAGGGAATGGCTGGGATGGGGTGGATAGGGCAGAGGTTGTACTTACTGCCCTTGGTAATGACAGTGGTGGCCACAGTTGGACCAGCCTGGCTGGTGTCCCACATCGGGCAGAAAGCTGCTTCTCCTGTCACCTCCTCAGCAAAGGAAGGGAAGCGATGGATGGAGACCGAATCACATCTCACTAGACCTACTGCCACTGTCATTGTAGCCTCTGCACCACGGAGGAAAAGGAGCAAGGCCATTAGTGCATTATAGGATAGCACGGTACTGTAGAATTTGGAGCGTGAACTATGTGGGCCAGAGGCCTATTGTGTGGCCATGGCCCCTCACCTCTGAGTGTCAGGCCTTGCTCTGTGGGAAAGATCATGTGCTGACTGCCTGAACGGGTGGCGAACCGGGAAACAGTGAGCTGGCCCAGTGGCACACACCTGTAATCCTAGTACAGGGGAGCCTAGGGCATGAGGATCGGGAATTGGGGAGCTTGCAGTAGAAGGATCAGGAGTTAGAGGACAGCCTGGGCTACATAGCAGACACCCCCACCCCCAAAAGAAAATAGGATGTGGAGTAAATGTAAATTTTCCCTTTTGACTTAATTTCTCAGCCCTTCACGGTAGGCAGGCAGTAGGTTACAGAGGATGTGTGATAAATCAGGAATGGCATTTATCCTGCTGTAAGGTCATGCTTGCTCTGATGCGGTACCCATGAGTTTTTAAGAGGTGACAGTGGCCAAGGCGCCAGACCAAGCAGATGAAAACCTGTATGTGTGCAGAGAGTCCTGTGCCAAAGAAAATGGAGCATTTCATGGGGTCTGGCAGGTATAAATTGTAGCACTCACAGGGCCTGTTGGGCTTGGCTCACTTCGAGTTCTTTAAGGAATTGGGGTGCTGGGAATGTGTTTCCAAACAAGCACAAGCCTTGGGTTCAATCCTCAGCACTGTAAGGACTGGGTGAGGGTGTACACGCCTGCAGTTCTAGCACAGCACTCCTGAGGTGTGTGTGGGAGGAGAGGAGTTAGGAATTCAAGGCCATCCTTGGCTGCACATTGAATCTCAAACCAGCCTGTGTGTGCTATTTGTGATCCTGCCCCCAAAACAAAGCAAACGAAAGAAGATGTAATTAAAGCAGTGGACACAGACCTCTGTCAAAGCCCCACCCTATGTTAGACATTGCTAATATATTGCAGAGTAATTTCCTTATGAGCCCAGATAGTTCAGTACTTGAGCTAAGATAACACTATAAGCAGTTACTGGCAGGGAGCTGAACTCTCTTTGCAACTTACTTCTTATCCCATTTAAAGGTGAGGTACAGAGCTGGGGGTGGAGTGGGTGAGTTTTCTTAGAAACCAGAGTGATCAGACCAGGAGCCTCATTCTGGTTAATGTGTGTTTTAATAAGCCTGGAGCTTCCTATTACAGAAGGCAGGTCTAGGAGTGCCACAGCACCAAGGATTAGTGGCAAGGCAGGTGGGGAGACTTTTGGGGAACTCTGACTGGTGAGTACAGAAGTTTGTAAAGTACAGATAAGAGCATTTTCTGGAAGGGTTTGAGTCCCTGGAAGTCAGGGGTCTCCATTTGTTATCTATCACCTCTGTCTGTGCTTGGAATGGAGTGGGGCACCCAGGAATGAATCAGCGCCTGTAGTAGATGAATTAGGAAATAGGAACAGATTGCACAGAAAAATTCCTGAACACAAGAGCCAGAACAGAGTGTATGAAGTAGTGTATGTGCGTGTGTGTGTGTGTGTGTGTGTGTGTGTGAGAGAGAGAGAGAGAGAGAGAGAGAGAGAGAGAGAGAGAGAGGGAGGAGGGGTATATGTTCCTGTGTTGTGTGTAATCTGGTGTCTTTTCTCTTGTTTACCACCTTCCTTTTTGAGACAGGGTCTCTCACTGAGCCTGGAATTTACCTGTTCAACTGGCTGTTGTCTCCTCAGCTCTGGGATTACAGGTGCATGCCGCCACTCTTGGGTCTTATGTGGGTACTGGGGAGTCCAACTCAGTTCTCCATGCTTGAACTGCAAGCACGTTACCCACCAAGCATCTCTCCAGCTCTGAGAATGGGTTTTATTTGTTAGAAAACTGAGCGATTATTTTTCTGGCCTGTACTCATTCCTCTGTGTTCCTAAACATCCACTGTTTGCCAAGTTGTATCACTGTAGGCTGAACATATTTTATTTCCCAGTCCTTGTAACGTTGTGACATTGGTATTGTTTTGGGGAGAGGACACTGGAGTTTGGCGAAGTTAAATATTGAAAGCTACAATAGAGGATTAAATGGTAGAACTAGAATAAAAAACTAAATTTTGGCCATTTCAATTAAAAATAAATATTTCTGATACAAAAAGTCACAGGCACTAGCAGCTGTAATTTTGGAAGAGTTCCTCAACCCTTCTGCCACCTGTTTGCAATGTGTGTCATTTGGACCAAACTCCCTTCTTTGCTGGAAATAGAAAGACAAATTTACAAAGGACAACCAGAGACAACATGCACAGTGACTGAGCCCTCCCCAGGGACAGCAAAGCCCTGAGGATCATAGAAAACAAACTCTGGTCTCTTACCTATCTCTGTTGTTCTTTGTGTGTGTGCACGCATGTACATATGTGTGTGCATGCATGTAAAGGCCAGAGGCCAATATAGTGTTTTCCTCAGTCACTCCCTATTTTTATTTATTTATTTATCCATTTATTTATTTATTTATTGAGATAGGGTTGTCATTGAACCGGAAGCTCACAGATTGGCCAGTAAACCCCAGGAATCTTTCTGTCTCTGCCCCAAAAGCTCGAGGATCCACACTCAGGTCTTCATGCCTGTAGAGCAAGTACTTCACTGACTGAGCCATTGTTTGTTTGTCCTTCTTTTCCTCTTGCTGCAGAGGGACATTCTCAGCCACTGAGGCAGGGCACTTTCAGAGAGTGGTATACAGCGTCAGGAGACACTGGCCACTGGCCACACTTGCAGCAATGGGATGTGGAAGGCACTGCTGTTAAGAGGTCAGCCTGGGTTCTCTATTTTCCTCGGTTAGGATCTCTAAGAAGAGGAGTCCGGCCTAGAAGGCAGAGAGAGTACTGCTCAGAATGGAGGGATGTTCAAGTTCGAAGACAGAGGCAACCTAGTGCCCCACACCCTGGATCCCTGGGGTTAAGATAGGTAGAGACCTTGTCCTTCTCCAGCTTGGGAGCCAAAGGATGTAGGCTCAGTCCCCTCCCAGCAGCCTTTAATTCTTCCATGTTTCCAGGGTCCCTGTCTATGGAGACCTCCTTCCCCAGGGAGGACATGAATCTAGTCGTAGAAGGGCCAAGTTCAAGGTCACAGTCAGTCCAGTGCCACCTTGTATAGAACAGTCTTTCTGCCTCCTACAGCTTGCTGGGATTTAAAAGGTGAGAGCAAAGAGAACTCATTTTCCTGGACTACTACTATGTGTCAGGCTGTTTGCCCTTGCTCCAGCCAACCGCCTAAGTGGTGAAGTAAATCAGGCATTTGGGGCTCGGGCAGGCCCCTGGCATGCCCTGGGCCACTTGCACGAGGCTTTCCCCTTGTAGTAAAGCCCATGTTCTCTGCCAGCCCCTGAGGGGGAAGCAGAGACTCAGCTACTTCTGAGCAAAATGAAGTCAAGCATGTTTTTCCACCGCAGAAGTGTATTAAAACTTTTTCCAGGCTCATTAACATGCATGGCTAGAGTTGAAAAGTCTAGAAATTCCTGAAGCCCCCTTTGTGCCTTGCTGTGGAAGAATTCTGCGGGAAGAGGAAGAGAGAGGAAAAATAATCGTGGAAAGGAAAGCAGAATGGGCCTTGAAGCTCAAGAGGCCTGAGGTGATGCTTTCTTCCTTACAGAGCGAAGCAACTTTGTTTTTGTTCTGAGTAGCTTTGAATTTTATTCATCTTTTCCTGCTTTTCAAGGGAGCTGAGGAAATTCTTTGTGATATATTTTTTAAACCTTTCTTTCTATGTGCATGTGTATATGTGGTGGTGTGTGTGTGTGTGTGTGTGTGCCTGTGCGCGTTTAGCCAGAGGACAATTTACAGACATTTGTTCTCTCTGTCCATCCTCATCCTTAGGGTCCTGGAAATTGAACTCAGGTCAGCAGGCTTTGAGTTGCTAAAGGATGTAGAGGTTCTTTTTTTATTTTTTTAAAGATGTATTTATTTATTATGTATACAGTATTCTGCCTACATGCAAGCCTGCATGTCAGAAGAAGGCACCAGATCTCATTACAGATGGTTGTGAGCCACCATGTGGTTGCTGGGAATTGAACTCAGAACCTATAGACGAGCAGGCGGTGCTCTTAACCGCTGAGCCATCTCTCCAGCCCCGAAGTAGAGGTTCTTAACCATAGATATGAATCCAACGATAATCTTTTAAAGTTCCAGTCCTCTGACCTCCCCCTCTCCAGGGCCATTGCCACTTTCAGACAGCACTTGTGCTCAACCCTGCTTCAAAAGGAAGAGCTACCGCCGGACATTACTGTCCAGGATACAAACAAGCCATCAGACACGGCAATTCTGTTAATCCCAGTTAGGTGGGCTCATTCTGGCTTGTGATCTCATCGGCTCCCTTATCAACCCACACGCATTGTTCTGAGAAGGGTCCCCAGGCTCCAACAAGCTGCCAAAGAACCCACATCACAAAAAAAGGTCAAGACTTCTTTATGTTTTTATGTTTTGGGTTTTTTGAGATAGGGTTTTGCTATGTAGCCCAGGATGGTCTCAAAATTGTGGCATCCTCCTGTCTTGGCCCACAAGGAGCTGGTATCACAGGCATTAGAAAATATACTGGGTGGAGACTCCTTTTGTATTGTTTTGTTTGAGTTTCATTCTGCCTCATTTGGCATGGAACTCTCAGTGATCCTCCTGCCTCAGTGAGTACTGGGATTACAGACACCAGTCACCACACCTGGTTCTTTGTGTTAGTCTTTGAGGGTAATTGCAGACCAGGTAGGTGAAGGATTCTAGATGTGTGAGCTGAAATCTAGGTCCTGGGGAAGTCAGAACATCAGGTAGGACAGCAGGTTAGGCACTGACCCTGTGCCGTACTCAAGGGCAGTGTTTGGATTCCAGGTCATGATTGGTGGGGAAGGTAGGTGGTGTCCTCAGAATGGAGGTTTTCAGAGGCTCTGCTTTGATGAACTTTAGGGCTCAGGTCTCCTGAGCTGGGTAGACCCAGATCCTGGACATGCCCAGCCTTTTTGTTAAGTGAACTCAGACCTTATGTGCAACCAGAAAACCAAGTCCTTCATTTGCAAAGGCGAGGAGCACCTCTTTTGAGTGGCAGGAATGTGAGGGTTCCATCCATGTCGCCCCCTTATTGGGGTTAGCATAAGGATGCAAGGCTGTCCCTCTGCAGGTTGCTGGGTGAGCGAGGATCGAAGCCACAGGAGGTCAAATGGTTGACCCACACTTTGTGGGTTCCAGGACTTGGAACTGTGAAGGTAGATAGCTCCCCAGCTCTAGAACCACAGACCCCCTCTCATTCCTGGTCACTGGAGGTGAACCACAGTCCCTCCCCCACTTCCTGGCCACTGGGGGGGGAAGTGCTGTTTTTTTCCACTCAAGTCTCTCTTGTCACAACAATTTTTTACACAGCATTGCAGATGCAGGCTGTTATGGAGGCCGGGAAGGCAGCTGTCTCCTCCAATTATGCGCTGATTGAATTAGCCCAATGCTAAGCCTTCTCAAGGGCCCTCAGCCCCCCACTTTGAGAACAACTATGATCAGGGATATGCATAATTAAGTTTGTGGTTTTAGAGGATGACTTGGGCTACAGGAGGGAGCTGTGGGTAAGGGGGTGGCTAGTGGCTGGAGGACATCTTTGTTGCTGACCTGAGGGGAGAGAGGACCCTCTCTGAGAATGGTAAACCTCACTACAGAGCTGAAGCTGTAGGTCAGTTGAGTAGAGTTGCTAGTTTTCCCTCTGTGTTCCATCCCCAGCACCGTATAAACCAGGCATGGTGACATTGTGAGGTATCCACCACGGAAGACCACTTGGACACAGGTTCAAGACAGTAGAAAGTCTTTACTAGCTGGCCAGCTACTACCTTGGGTGGTCAGGTGTCTGGCGACAACACTGGGTGTTCCAGACCAGAGCTCGGTCTTGAGCATTTCTCAGGGAGGCTTTTATGCACAGAAAGCACACCCTGGGCTGACACACCTCAATTAGCAAGAACAGTCAGCCAGAAGCGAAACTACGGAGGCCAGAAAGCAAGGTTAGTGCATGTAGAGACTTCCTCGAAACTGTGGGCTTGGATGGGTTAGGTCTTTGTTCTCGTTTCAGTGAGTATTGCTGCAGTGAGTAAGCTGGGGTCTGAGGCCTGAAAGGTGCATCCATCCTGGTGCCAGGTGTGTCAGGTCTGGAGGCCTGCAGCAGTGAAGCAGCTCTGTAACTCCAGTGTTCAGGAGGTGGGGCACATTTGCCCCTTTGTCCCAGGGTGTCAGTTGGTCATCACCATAAAGAAATCAATTCTAAAGGAAGAAGTGTGTTTTGACTCATGGTTTCTGTCTGTGGTGAGTTGTTTTGGGGGAACACATATATGATAGTGCTGGGCTGTTCACATCATGGCCAGAGGAAAGTAGGAAGGGAGGGGAGGGGAGAGAGGGAGGAGGGAGAAAGGGAGGGGCCAGCAATCCTTTGACTAGACTGAGGACCAAGAAGAAGCTTCATTTAGAGCAATCTTGGCCCAGTTCTCCAGAGGAAATGCTGAACAGGAGGACTCAGGCTCAAAGAATGTACCAGGAAGCCCTGGGGGCGTGGGGTGTGGGACTTCACAGCCAGACGCTGGGTCCTGACACGGGTTGCTAGCTGTTCTGTAGGCCTTGCCTTCCCCACCTGAGGAGGCTGTGGGAGGAGTCCAGGTATAGGCTAAGGGTTGGGGCAGGGTGCACTCCTTACCTCAGGGTGCCAAGAGCCAAGTCCAGGGTGGTTGAGTTCCACTGAGGTGAGGATAGACTGCCACCCTCCTCTTCCTGGGTTGTACCATGTGGGGGAGGGAGAATTAGCAGGTCACCCACCCAGACTTTTGCAGACGCTAGCGCTAGCACTTCAGGATTATAAGGGCTGGCATCTGCCTCCGACTCCTGCCTAGATTTTTCCACAGGGCTGTCTCTATAGCAGAGGCCAGACCAGAGCCCTGGGCGAGGTTGCCCCAAAGCCCTGAGCTGGTGAACAGCTTACAGCCCCACCTTTGGGAAAGGCTGCAGGCACCCCACTGTGCTGGAGACAGATACACAGGTTTTTGTTGCAGGCTCCTACATCTGGCTTCATTCTGAAGCCAAAAAAAGGACTCTTTAGCAGTGGGGGAAGACTGACCTGGAGGCCTCTGCATTCCCACCCAGCATGCATGTGCACGTACGTGTGTGCACTTGCACACACACACACACACACACACACACACACACACACCTTAGAATTATCAGCTGAAGGATGGAGGCCACCACTATTCTCCTGGGCACCTCGACCAAGACCAGCCTGGGAGGGTATCCCTCCTTGAGAGCTCCTCCTGCCCCCTTCTGCCCACCCCCCAGTGTCTGCTCTAGTCTCCATAAGCCCTAGTACAGCCCTGCGACCTTGACAAGAGACTGCCTTGTCTGTAAAGTAAGGCTTCCCCGCTCAGAGTGGGAAAGGAAGTGGTGTAAGGGTGGCAGGTGTGAGGGTGTTGAGTAGGAGGTGACAGGCAGGGCACAGACTTTCCTGCCCTCTGTTGCCCTTGTTGCCTTTGGTCAGTTGACTAGTCTTGGACCCTTTCTGCATTTCTCTGTCCTTGTTTCCTCACAGAGAGCTCTGGGCTGAAGCAGAAGTTGAGTTGTGTTGGTAGGCAGAGCGCTGGGGTGAGCCCCACACTGTCAGTCATTCCATAGGAAGGGACTCGTTTTCTAGAATGAGGTCCACCAGCCCACACCGAGGTGAAGCAGGTGGTGGAGTCTCCCTGACACTTCAGTGGTGTTCCTGTCCTTGTGGGCTCTGGGGATGAGAGCAGAGGTGAGAGGCCCGGTCTGTTAGTGTAGCTGATAATCACAAGGATGTTCGCTTAGACACAGTGGTGGAGTCAGAGATAATTTAGCTTTAGGTATGCAACATCCCAACCCCCGCAACCTGGAAGTTCCAATTAGTCAGCTTTGCAGCATCTTTAACCCAGGTGAGGCTTTTCCTAGGGAGTCCACTTCACAGCCTTATTTGAATTCGTTGAGCAGCAAGGACCTTATCTCTAGGACATGTTCTGAAGGATTTTGTAGCACAATTAATAAAAACCCAGAGACAGATATTGGGCTTCAACCTGAAGGTCAGAAAAGCAAAGCAGTCAGTCACTGGCTCTTATTTCTACCTCAGTTCGAAATGGCAATCCTGCCTCTAGAAATCCTCAGAATGAGACTGACTGAGAGCTGTCTTTTCCCATCTTACATTCCTCTCTAGTGCTGGGATTAAAGGCACACACCACTACCACCTGGTTTCTATGGCAAATTAGTGTGGCTACTGGGATTAAAGGGGTTTATCACCACTGCCTGGTCTGTAAGGCTGACCAGAGCCGCTGTTTTACTCTCTGACTTTCAGGCAAGCTTTATTTATTAAAATACAAATGAAATATCACTCCAGTATTTAGTGGCTAGGATGTCAACGTGGGAAATTTGATCTGGGGGAGCAAATCCGAAATGGGGCATTAGCATTTAATTTGTAGGTTATTATTGTGGGGGCAGTGTGGGTGGTCATGGTATGCGTGTGGCACTCAGAGGACAACCTCGTAGAGTTTGTTCTCTCCTTCCACCTTTGTAAGAGCCTAGGGATAGAACTTCAGGTCATCAGCCTTGTGTGGTGAGCACTTGGATGGGCTAAACCATCTGGCCAAGCCCAAATGGGGCATTTATAAGAACAGCAGACAGAGTGATCCCCTGGGGATCTAAGAGACTTGTGTTGAAATCTTCACCTCCCAATGGCCTGAGGCTTTGAGGCTCACTTTTCCTCTCAGCAAAATGAAGCCCCAAAAGGAGTCTGCCATCGGCTCCAATGGGTGCATTGGAAGCTGTGGGAACCCATTGTTGTCTTCCTACCCCCAGGCTTTTGACCTTTGCTTCCTAGGACCTCTTTTGCTGATGAACTGTGAGCGTAACAGAGGGATGCCAAAAGGTTCCTGTGTCATTTCCATTCTTCCAGGGTCTCATCAAGGCCCTGGGGCAGTTTCCAGGCAGCTCTGGCCCAGGCCACATTGTTTTAAGTTTCACTTCCAGGACTCCCGCCCTGATTTCCTAAATATAGCTCCTGACAACAAAAAAGGCCTCTTTGGAATGGCTGCAGCTCCTGAACAGCTTCTGGGATGTCTGTCAGGCCGAGGGAGGAGCAGGACAGACAGACAGAGCATGGCTACAGCTGTACAGAATCCCATGCTGCCCCTGTCACCCACAGGGTGACACACCTCTGGTGTGGTTTTCTCTCTCAGCCCTGGTGCAGGCAGATGCTGCCATGCTGTGCCTCAGGTAGAGGAAAGGGACTGGTATTGAAGGGGGGGTCCACGCTGAGGTGTTTACAGAGATGAAGAGACATTTGTGGCAAGCTGGTGACCCTGGGCAGATCCTTTAAGACCTTAAAACTGAGATGGGAATGTTGATATCAAAAAAGGAAAACAAACAAACAACAACAAAGCAGCTATAACCTAAAAGGGAATAAAAGTTTATTTAGGAGCCAAATATGAACAAACATGCCCCAGGAACATGGATTCAGATTACCGTAAATTCCATATTCTAATACAGTAATGGTTTCATGAAGGTTATTATTTTCTCTGTAACAGAAAAAAAAACTGTCATAAATCCATTGGGAGGTACAACAGATAGGTGAGGGGAACTATCTGCTATAGGCCTCGGCTGTCATTAGATGGCAGTGTGAATTGTCTGCTGCAGGACTCAGCTGTTAGTAGATGGCAGTCTGTTTGTTGGTTAATAGAGGCTAAGGGTCAGTTAGGATACTACAAAAAGATTTGCCTAAAACCCACAGAGATGGGCCAAATATAGTAGTGGGAATGAAGAGATAGCGACAGGGCTGAAAATAGGCCACGACAATTGTCTCTGTATCAGCAACGTTCTGACTCCCCACAGTCACCAGTCAGGGAATCTACCCCGTAGAGCCTTCATCGCCGTCGTGTGGCTGTTTTGTTTTTCTGAGAACTTCAGCACACAGGAATCTTAACTATGTTGAGGGTATTAGAGGCAGCCAGCGCTGTTCTGTGACCACTCAAGGCCTTGCTCTGCTAGAGACCTGTGTAGTGTTGAGATGACTGGCTCTGAAGTCTGGAGACCCACCCCACCCCATCCTCCTTTGCAGGACAGGCTACATGATGAGGCCCAGGGCTCCTCGCTCTGCTGTTGGTCTTCAATTTCTGTTCTTGAGTGTCAGTCTGCCTTCAGGTCGAGAGTCTAAGAGTTGGAGGACCTGGGAGGCCCCCAGCCCTCAGAAATCAAAGCACAGCACCAAGAGTCCATGGCCAGAAAACAGCAGAGCCTC
The DNA here is from genome assembly GCA_001685075.1 of Bramus lutescens. Classification (NCBI taxonomy): domain Eukaryota; kingdom Metazoa; phylum Chordata; class Mammalia; order Rodentia; family Cricetidae; genus Bramus; species Bramus lutescens. The sequence continues at coordinate 152,436 of LOEQ01003147.1, read as the reverse complement.
CCAACATTCCTCGCTCCCTGGCCTCTTCCCTTGCTCAGCCTCTCTGGTGACTTGGGCACAGTTGGCTACTTAGGACCCTGTAGAGTGGGCTCAGCTATGACACAGGAAAGAGAAGCTGGATTTCTCAGCTGTGCTAACCTTCTCTTCTCTTCCACTAAGGTTAGAGGACCAGGTCTCACTCATCCTCATGTAAGACATGTGCCTGCTACCAAGGGATGCTCTGAGTTGGCCTTTCTTCTTCTCCTCCTTCTTCTCCTTCTTCTTCTCCTCCTTCCTCTCCTTCCTCTTCTCCTTCTCCTCCTTCTTCTTCTCCTTCCTCTCCTTCCTCTTCTCCTTCTCCTCCTCCTTCTTCTCCTTCTCCTCCTCTTTCTTCTCCTTCTCCTCCTCTTTCTCCTCCTTCTTCTCCTCCTTCCTCTCCTTCCTCTTCTCCTTCTCCTCCTTCTTCTCCTTCCTCTCCTTCCTCTTCTCCTTCTCCTCCTTCTCCTTCTTCTTCTCCTTCTTCTCCTTCCTCTTCTCCTTCTCCTCCTTTCTCCTCCTTCTTCTCCTCCTTCTTCTCCTTCTTCTCCTCCTTTCTCTCCTTCCTCTTCTCCTTCTCCTCCTCCTTCTCCTCCTTCTTCTCCTTCTTCTCCTCCTTTTTCTCCTTCTCCTCCTCCTTCTCCTCCTTCCTCTCCTTCCTCTTCTCCTTCTCCTCCTCCTTCTCCTCCTTCTTCTCCTTCTTCTCCTTCTCCTTCTTCTCTCCTTCTCCTTCTTTTTGTTCCCTCCCTACCTCATCTCTGTCCCTGGTGCCTGCTGGTTCTCCCTCCTTCCCAAATGTCACCTCCTCCCACTCTGTTCTCTTGCTGTTAGGTTTTGGGAGAAATACTAGGAGCCTGTGGCCTGTGTATGGGAGGGTGTGGTAAGTGTCAGGAAGGGCGCCTTGTGTCTTACAGTCAGTCTCAGCACCGCAGGATTAACACCCACAGCCAACCTGTTTGAAATAGCATTTGTAGCGGATGTCATTGTTCCCTAGACGGTACAATATAACCATGATTTCCACAGTATACACATTGTATTGGGTATTAAATGCAGAGATGATAAAGCTTTTAGTAGGATATATGTGGGTTGGATGCAAATCCTGTCTTTTTATCTGAGGGCCTTGAGCATCTGTGGAGTCTGTACTTGTGCAGGTGTGTGGGAGGGTTGGGAACATGATGGATGCAGTCCCTCAGTGATACAGGTTTGACTCCCATCCTTGCGGACTTCTCTTGCTGCTCTGGGGTCCTGAATCCAGCAGACGTAGGCCGTCTGTTTTCTTCCTGGTATAAGCCAGAATGGTGGCCCTCCTGACATTTCTGGTCTGCTGGGCTGAGCAAGTCAGGCGGGGAATAGGGCCCACCTGCTGCCACACTGGGTGAGACCTGGGCTGCACTGTCAGCTCCCTGCCGAGCCCAGCACAATTGGGGGTGAGAGGAAGGGACCTGCAGCTTCTGAGCTAGATGAACAGGACTCCTGCACCATGTGTGGGAGGGTGAGATTAGGTCGTTTTTGGGGTGTCAGGTGATGGGATCTCCATTGGTGTTTTATTGAGAAATTGCAGAACTTGATTTTCTGGTGTGAGCCGCTGGTGAGCCCAGACCTTGCTTGGCATGTGAGACACATGTCTGTGTCAAACATAGGCATCCTGATTCAGGCCTCTCCTCTGTCACCCTTCAGAAATGGCTGGGGGATGATGTTGTAGATGTCTCTGTCTTCCTGGCTTGGTGAGCAGAACACAGTCCAAGCTCCCCCTGGTGGGGCCTTAGCTTAGTGCTAGGCCTACATCTGTCCTGAACCAAACACCCATCTCTTCAGACCTGCAGCATTGGCGAGGCAACAGTCAGACCTGGGTCAAGGAAACCAGCTACTGCTCAATATCCTCAGTAATAACACTTAAGAATAGTTGCCCAGCGATAGTGGTGAACGCCTCTTATCCCAGCACTTGGGAGGCAGAGGCAGGCAGATCCTTGTGAGTATGAGGCCAGCCTGGTCTACAGAGTGAGTTCCAGGACAGGCTTCATAGTTACTGGAAAACCCTGTCGCAAAAAAAAAAAATCCAAACCAAACAACAACAACAACATTAAAAAGAATAGTAGGAGAGCCAGGGTCTGTCTGCTGAGACTCAGCTTGCACATGCCCAAGATACCTCCATACCCACTGGTACAGTTTCCTCAACTCACAGAGTGGACCTGAGGATCATCCCAGGCACTGAGGCCCAGGCCTGACCTACCGTGCTTTGGCATATAGGGCTTTACACTGGGTCTCAGGATGGAGGAGTCCCTGAGATGGGATTGAGGAAGACTCCACTCTTCAGAAAGATCTTTCTAGGATGCTTGCCAGAGCTCAAGAGCCCTCCTCATCTCTGCTTACTGTATTTAGGTCCTGGGCCCCTCTACTCAAGGACTATGGTGGAAAATAACCCCTCTGCCTGCTTTAGCCATCTCTTCTGTAGGGTGCAATGACCTTCTGTGCCACCATTTTCCAACATGGAAGAAGTAGCCTCCAGCTCCCACTTGCTAGGAAGGTTCTGTCCTAGGGAAGGGTAATGAATGATGTCCTTGACTGTTTTTCTTCCACTCCTGGCCCGCTTTTCCGGTGGCCGAGATTAACCATGGGTCTGACTCTCAGACAGATGTTCCTAGCTAAGCAGAGCTGGCAGCCATAAGAAGGCCCTTGGGCTGGGAGGGTGGGGTTCCAGCCATCCAACTCCCACTTTAAAGTTTGCCTTGCCTCTTGACTGCTTCTTAGAAGCCAGGAGCCTGTGGAGGGCTCTCTGCGGGCAGGCCTGTGGCCTCCGAGGCCAGGGCCAAGGGAGGTGGTCTCTGGTATCTTCCTAGACAGCAGGGACTGTGTTGAGCCTGACTTCCAGCCCTTTCTGCGCAGTCGCACAGGGCCTGGAACTCATTAGCACTTTTTATTAAAACCATCTGTTCCATGTATGAGCAACTTTTGCGTCCCCATGCTCGCAGCCCTGGATGTGGGGGACACTGAACACAGATGGCAACTGTGTGATGGATGTGGGCGGCTCAAGTCTCTTGGGGTCTTGAGAAGATAGACCCCGTGTGGACTGCAGGTGAAGGGCGGGGGACAAGCACCAGCCAGCTTGAGCAGGCTCTGGTGTAGCTGAAGCCAGCAGACACTTCTGGGCCATGCTTCCCCTAAGATCGGGATGAACCCAGATTCTGCCCTTCCATCTACACCTCTGCATTTTTCTGACAAAACTGTTCCTCCCACCCTCCCAGGAATGCATCATCGATGAGGACTGTGGGCCCACCAGGTACTGCCAGTTCTCCAGCTTCAAGTATACCTGCCAGCCGTGCCAGGACCAGCTGATGGTAAAGATACCAGTAGTCTCCATGGCTGTGCTGGGGGGAAGATTAGCAGTCCCAAGGTTTCTCAGCTCGCCTGCTTGCAAGAGCCTTTGAGTGATGGGGAGGAGTCCCAGATTTTGGTTCCTGGAGTAATCAGGATGTCATTCTAGCAGACCTGCAGCCACTCCACCCCATAATCTCTGGTCATATTGTGTGACTCATGGGTAGCAAAGATAGGGAGGGAGGAGAGGATGGGAGGCTCTGTCCCTTACTCTGGGACAGTGAACAGCAGCAGATATAGTAGCGCATACATGCAGTCCCCAGACAAGGGACTTTTTCCTCTTGGGCTGCTCCCTAGGTCCCCGAGCTTCCAGTCTGCTTAATAAATGCATAGAGGAAGGAGCCAGGAGGAGGCTGGAGGACTCCCCCGCAATGTGGGTTGTGAGAGAAACATGAGCCCAGGCAAAGGAAACCCTCTGCTTCACCCAGCAGACCTTTGGGACAAAGCTGTGGGTTCACGAACTTGAACTCTTGACAGTAAAATAGAGTGCAGTAAATTTGGAAAACAAAGGGTTCCTGTGACCTCGTTCAGCTCCATCTTGGTGAGGCAGTTGCTGGTGTCCTTCCAGGCCACCCCCATCACAGGGCACAGTCCTTGGGACCTCTTACTGCTCTTCCCTGTAGGTCTCTGGGTCCCTGCTCCCTGCATGCTGTCCCCAGACTGGGTCTTCCTGGCGGTTTCTGAGACCACTGCTGCCTCCCCTGTGGCCTGAGCCGCCTTCCCTTCTGCAGGCCTAGTAGAAAGGGTGAAAGATAAACTGGGGTGCTGCTGTACACTTTTACCCCAGCACTCGGGAGGCAGAGACAGGCGTATCTCTGAGTTTGAGGCCAGCGTGGTCTACATAGTGAGTTCCAAGACAGCCAGGTCTACACAGAGAAACCCTGTCTCAAACAACAACAACAACAAATAAACGAAAAGGGTGAAGGATAGAGCCATGGGCAGGAGGCACCAAAGATAGGCAGGTTCTCTTTGTAAAGTCTTTGACCTGGGTAGAAAAGACTTAGTCATTCACCTTCTTGGGTGCCATTTTCCCTGTGTTTTGACCCTTCTTGTGCCAATAGCCACACTTCCAAGCTACGTCCTTCAATTTCCACTAATATAAGCCATCTTTGATTGGGCCAAGCAGGCTGGAGCAACCAGGTTTCCAGGCTAGTGATCCCTTGTGTTTTTCTCAATTCTCTGCAGCTGTGCACTCGAGACAGCGAGTGCTGTGGAGACCAGCTGTGTGTCTGGGGTCACTGCACCAAAAAGGCCACCAAAGGTAGCAACGGGACCATCTGTGACAGCCAGAGGGATTGCCAACCTGGCCTGTGCTGTGCCTTCCAAAGAGGTATGTAGGTTCCCCAGTAGGTGCTGGGGAAATCTGTCCTCATCTCTCAGGAGGCTCTGCTGGGCCCCAGAATGCTACCCACATCTTTTCAGGGTCCTGCCTCCCTACGACAGCATTTCAGATGCTTCCACTGTGTGTCCCAGCCCCACAGTCTCTTCCTAGAGTAGGGAGAGAACTTCCTACTTTGTTTTTTTTTTCCAGTGTTGACTATGCAAGTTAAGTTCTTTTAGGATGCCTGAGTCCTGGGCAAGAGGAGCATCCCCAGATAGGTGGGATCCCAGAAGGCTCCCCCCCCCAACATCCCACGAAGGTACCATTGGCCTGAGTCCTTTGTGTGGATTCTCTTTTCAATTCCGAGGGCCTCTCCCCATGGGCATGTGCAGACACACTGCCAGGAGTGTGTCTGAAAGCTCTCGGCTCCTCCCCAGCTCCCTTTCCCCAATCCTACTGCCCCTCCTTGTACCTGTCACCTTGATGATTTGCTTGGAGGACAGCATTCCAAAGGTTGCTCCACTCCCTCTTAACTCTGTCATCTCCCTCCTCCAAGGCCTTGCCCACCCAGGTCCTCTGTCCTCTTTGTTTCTGCCCTGATCCAGACCCCTCTTAACCCTCTGCTGTTGTAAGGAGGGGGCCACTAGTTGATTCCTGACTGCTTAGCCCTGAAATAATCACACAGAAACTGTATCAATTAAAATCACTGCTTGTCCCATTAGCTCTAGCTTCTTACTGGCTAACTCTTACATACTAATTTAACTAATTTCTATCTATCTGTGTATCGCCACATGGCTGTGACTTACCGGCTAAAGTTCTGTCAGGCTCCAGTGGGGCTACATGGCTTCTCTCTGACTCTCTACCTCCTTTCTCCCAGCATTCTGTTTAGTTTTCCCCACCTAGCTCCGTTCCCCTATAGCTCTGCTATAGGCCCAAAGCAGTTCCTTTATTAACCAACGATATTCACAGCATACAGAGGAGAATCCCACATCACTCTGCCCCTGCTAGAGGGCCTTGGTTCCACTCTTCATTTCCCCTAGTGGCTTGGCCTCCAACCCCCAGCTCCGCTTTTGAGGCAAGACCCCCATCACTGATTCAGTCCTCAGGGGTTAGTTCATCCCACTATCCTTCTCAGTCTGTCCACTCCTTTGATTCTTTCCTCACGTGGTGTTAAGGGAGGAAAGCAAGNTTGCTGTGTCTGTCTACATGGTGACACTTGGCTGTTCCAGGCCTGCTGTTCCCCATGTGCATATTCCTGCCTGTGGAGGGGGAGCTCTGCCATGACCCTACCAGCCAGCTGCTGGACCTCATCACCTGGGAACTGGAGCCCGAAGGCGCTTTGGACCGATGCCCCTGTGCCAGTGGATTCCTCTGTCAGCCTCAGAGGTGAGGTCCCTTCTGTGACTGTACCGGGGCCTGAGAGCAGGAAAAATGTCATCTAGGGGGACTTAGAAGCAGGTTTGGCTAGGAAGAGATGTTGGTTCAGTGTGGGGTAGGTCACTAGGGGGAGAGTGTGGAGGGAAGGAGCCCAGACCACACCATCATGGTAGGAGAGGATGCTGACACGGAAGAGGGGTGGACCACCAATGTGGAGGGCACCTGTAGGTTAGAGGCTCATGAAACTGAAGCTTCAGGGTTGGCAGGGCTGTTCTCTACATCTTCTGCCCTACCCACACCCTCTTCTCAGCCTTCTGTTCTACCAGAATCTAGGGGCACAGGGAAGAAAGCCAGAATTCCCTTCCCCTCTCCCTCAGAGGCCCAGGGTCACCATGTGTGTAGCAGATGTGGGGTTATATTGGGCTTCCTTCTTGAAACCCAAATGGGAAGAGGGCTGAGGGGACTCCATGTGGCAGTGCACTTCCAAATCTCCATCATCAGGGCCTGCACCTAGGCAGACAAGCCAATAGTTAGTCACAGAAGAGGAGGCCTGTGACATCCCTTTGAGGACTTTCTCCCTGCTGACTCTTCAGTAAGATGGTGACAGGATGCACCCTGGCAGGAGGTAGTGAGTTAGTGAGGCCTGAAGGCCCCCACAGAATACAGCCCAAGGCTTCACATGGACCTGACAGGCTCCAAGCCTGGCTTTGCTCTCCAGGATAACAGAGAGAACCTTGACCAAATCTCAACCCTCTTCCCCAGCCACAGTCTGGTGTACGTGTGCAAGGCAGCCTTCATCGGTAGCCACGACCAAAATGAGGAGAGTCTGCTGCCCAGGGAGACCCCTGATGAGTATGAAGATGGCGGCTTCATAGGGGAGGTGCGCCAGGAACTGGAGGACCTGGAGCGGAGCCTGGCCCAGGAGATGGCGTTTGGGGAGCCTGCCCCTGTGGAGTCACTGGGTGGGGAGGAGATTTAGACTCAGACCCAGATGAGCTGCTGGTAGATGTGCAATAGACATGGCTAATTTATTTCCCCGGGAGTGTCCCCTAGGTGCAGGGCTGGCCAGGTATTCTCCACAGCTCCTTCCCGGTAGCTTTTTCCCTGACTTGCAGCGCGCGCCGTGCGAGTACGCGAGTACGCGAGTACGTTTGTTCCAGCTGCCCCGCTGCTCTGGGG
>LOEQ01003147.1:126149-139578 GCA_001685075.1 Bramus lutescens | reverse complement strand
AATAATCCAATAAAAATGGGGTACAGACCTAAACAGAGAACTCTCAATAGAGGAATCTAAAATGGCTGAAAGACACTTAAGGAAATGGTCAACTTCCTTAGCTTTCAGAGAAAAGCAAATCAAAACAACTCTTGAGATTCTATCTTATACCTGTAAGAATGGCCAAGATCAAAAACACTGATGATAACTTATGCTGGAGAGGATGTGGGTTAACGGGAACACTTCTGCATTGCTGGTGGGATTGCAAACTGGTACAGCCAGTTTGGAAACCAGTATGGTGATTTCTCAGAAAATTAGGAAACAACCTACTTCAAGATCCAGCAATACCACTTTTGGGTATATAGCCAAAGGATGCTCAATCATACCACAAGGACATGTGCTCAACTAAGTTTATAGCAGCTTTGTTTGTTATAGCCAGAATCTGGAAACAACCTAAATGCCCATCGACCAAAGAACGAATAAAGGAGATGTGGTACATTTACACAATGGAATACTTCACAGTGGGCAAAAAATGACACCTTGAAATTTGCGGGCAAATGGATCTAGAAAACATATTAAGTGAGGTAACCGAGACCCAGAAAGACAAATATAATATGTACTCACTCATAAGTGACTTTTAGACATNAAAAAAAGAGATGAGGTCAAGTTTGAATAGCTGAGTCTTCTGGTAATAGGTAGGACCTATGGACATCTACCATTAAGCCTATAAGAGGGGACAGTGACCTCACTGCAGAGGGCTGCTCATGAACAGTTATCTTTCCCAGGTGCCATCAGTAGTGGTAGAGTTAAAGTGGACAGTGGTAGGTGACCATACCTTTCCTCCCACATTCTGCATCCAGCCTTGTAACTAACGTACCATAGTGTGCGCTGAGGGAGCACACTATTTTGAATGACATAAATTCAGGATCAGATTGTTGTAATATGCAAAGCAATGCAAGTTGCAGACTGCACTGAGAACAGGTTTCCCAGTGGGGATATCCAACAGGGCACAGAAAAACCACCCTTTCTTGTATTTCCAAAAACTGGCTATAAGCATGCTAACCAAGCAGCACAAGCTTGAATTCAGTGTGCTCACTGTATAGGGAAGTTGGGGGTATGCAAAGGCAGAAAAGGGTGCTATCTTCCAGTAATTTGTGAGGGGGGTGCCAGGTAATTTCCAGTTCCAACCATGAGCAACTTCTCTGGGATAATTAGTGGCAGTAGGTAGCCGGGGTAACGTACCTCTCTCAAAGCCCCATTTGCCTTCCTACCTTGACCCTACTGATAGCTGCACTAAATGACCACAGATGTCGACGAATTCATGAGGTAATCCAACGTTTTTGTAGCTTCTAAAAGTCAACTTACAAAAAACAACACAGGTCTAGGAATGATGGCTTCTCCATGTTGGCAGCCCTGAAGGAGCATCTTCAAATTCCACGTTCACTCAGCTGAGGTGTCTAATAGCCTCTTTTGAGTCACAAACTCTTGCAAACTGGACACAGGCCACCTTCTAGCCCCTAGAAAACTTCACACATACCATTTTGCATTTGATTCCAGGATTCATGAAATTTTTACTAGATGATTAGTGAGACCAAAGTATAGTTGTTTTTTAAAAATTGTACAGAACTATTTGGGTGAAATAATCCACACTACTGGATACTACTGTGTAACTTGCAAATCATAGGTTTGAGAATTGCAAGGTCTTTGATGCTGACCAGAGAGATTGACAGTTCAATGGCAAAGAAAATCCTAGAACTCAGCAGAGGATCGTCCTGCATTCCAGAGTCACAGGTCAGGTACAGATTTACATCATGGGCTCCCAAACAGCTCAGACCATCAGGCTGCTTCTGACTATGAGTGTGCCACCATATCCCCACAGTATAGCCATAGCCATGAAACCAAAGCTATGAGTTTCTTGACTAGAATGCTCTTTACCTTAGCCAGGGCCTCAGAAGTACAGCCACATGGTTCTGCCAGTCTGTAATCTGCCCTAATTAAAGCCCTTTAAAACCTCTGTGGCCCCTAGAGAATGGTCACAATTCAGTACATTTGCTGTGCTTCAGGATCTACCAACTCCCTGAGGCCCCGAGAAGCTGTCTCACTTCTGTGACTTCACTGAGAAAGCTCCTGTTCCTGGCTCACCCCCATGCACTGAGAACCTGGCCTTTAAGTTTTCTTTTTTATGAAGCATTTCCTCTATTCTTGGTACGTGCAACATGCCTGCAAAGACTCATACACAGCAGCAACAAACCCAGAGCAGAAGGCAAATACCAAGGGGCAGAAAATGGGAAGAATTGTGCCAGCCATTGAGGACACTATGCCAAACTAGAAGAAAGGCAAGTAAGCCCACTCTACCAACTTCTGCTGCTTGCCAGAAAATCAGTCCTGGGTAGAAGATTAATGTCTAGGTCCCAAGCCTGAACCAGACCCAAGAGACTTTTAAGATATTATAGAATACCTTAATTATATTCAAATGAGTCAACATCTGCTATGTTCTCATTAAGTATTTCTTTTTAAATATTTATTTTTTATTTTATGTATAAGGTGCTGTATCTGCATGTATGCCTGTAGGCCAGCCAGAACAGGCATCATATCCCAATATAGTTGGTTGTGAGCCACCAAGTGGTTGCTGGGAACTGAACTCAGATCCTCTGGAAGAGCAGCCAGTGCTATTAACCACTGAGCCAGCTCTCCAGCCCTCATTAAGTATTTCTTAAAAGGAAAAGAAAATGGTAACCTGATTCTGAAGTACTGTCAGGACCCTTTGAAGAACTTTACTATAAATACACTTCATCAGAGAGCCACAGGTAACAAAGTGCCATACTTAAAGACAACAAACTCATTCTGTACCCAGATTCATGTCCCCAGAGGTTTAATGACCAAATAAAAAACCACAGCAACATGAACAAATTTTTATTGGCATATTCATTGTTGTAAACAGCATCTTGCATGAAAAAGTTTTACCAAAACCTTTTTATTGACTTTTATAAATTAGATAGTTTTTCAAAGTTTATGTAGAACTGTGTTCTTAGAAGTTGTATTTAGCAGAGCAGAAGCCTGCTGACACTAGCACACTCTGCAATGAATCATGTGGCACCAAGTCTACACCAAGGCCCCCCGAGAAACTTTATTCCATGTGATGAGCAGTTGGTTCCCCAAAGTTACACTACAGAACTACAAATCGACTCTTAAAAAATCAAAATGGGACTTTACAAGCACTCTAGAAGACTCAAACTTGAAGCAGTTCGTTGAAAATAAATGTACAGAAAAAGACTGAAGCTACCGAACAGAGATCCCTCAATGAGCAACTATACGGTTGCTGAGCTTCAGTGTACACAAATGTACATGACGAATGAGAGGCAAAGAACCATGGCAAACAGCAGAGCTGCAGTCGGGAGAACTCAGCAGGACCCCTTTATTTACATGCTGAGTGAAGAAGGAGTGAGACATTCTCTACATCCATAGCTCAAGTACAGTTGGTTCTAGTCACAAACCTGCAGCAGCCGTAGTGCACCTACTGACAGTGGCCAAAGGGAAAGAGATACTGGGCTGTTTTGCTAAGGTTCTTAATACTTTGTAAAAAGTGAAATAAAATAAAGACACACCTTCCTAATTCTTCTATGGGTGATGCTGGTTCTAAGAACTCCTTCAGCTCCTCTTTGCTGCTTTCTAAGAGTCAACACAGTTGCATTTGCTTCAAACTGTCAATGAGGTAATGTTGTGTATCAATGAAATAAACAGAAGATTCATTCATTCATGGCCTTTGCACAGCTTTATTATTAAGCTATGAGCATCCTGTTTGAGGCTAGTTTTACTAGCGGCTATGTGCACATTTGTCTGCAATCAATGAATCTACTCGTCCCCCTCCCCTTTCATAGTAGCAGGCTTTGCTTGTTTCTCTTTGCACATCCTTGGCTTTACAGTACATCTGACCATAGTGCACAACATGAATCCAAGTCAAGACAGTGGCCCACTGGGCACTGAGCTTCTGATTGGTGAAGGGCGGTCCAATCAGTGCTGGTGTCATGGGATTATCCCAACCATGTCCTGCCAAAATGGCACTACCCAGCAGTAGTGAACCATTACTTAAACGAACAGTCAGGGAGAAGGCTACACTGGCAGTCAGTCTTGAGTCATGTCTTTATTTGGCGCCCCATCCAGATAGATCTTGAGTGCTTTCTCTTTGCGAGGGGAGTATGTTACACGATGTCCAGTCTTCTGTAGTCGGCTGCTTTCCTTTTTCATCAGTTCATTTCTTTGTTCTTCTGTCAACTCCATTACTTCTTCTGTTTTATCCCTTTATGTGAAATACAAATCATTAGACCAGCTGGTCACTGACCCTGTTCACCTACATCTGACATTACTGTGTTCCTCTTCTTGCTCTCGCACAGCAGGATGTACTAGGTTACTAATGTGAATCATGTCATTTCTTAAAATGGTACAGAATCATCTCATGTGAGTATTAAAAGTAATACAATCTGCATTACTGAACATCTACTTATAACATGATAACTCTATGAAATAGCCTGGATTCTTAGGAAAAACAGCACTGTCACCATTTTACAGGTAAGAGCCAGGGAAACAAGTTAGATTTGACCTCCAGGTTCCAAAGATCATTTTCCTTTGCATGTGTGCTGTCCAACATGGTAGTCAGAGAGCACCTGAAGTATGTCTTGCCGTGCTGGGAGTGTGATACACAGCATCTCTTAAGACATCTATAAATCAAAGAATGTAAGCTACCACCAAATGTCAATGACACGCTGTATTAACATTTTGTATGTACTGGATTAACAGATTTTTCTGCAATTATAATTAATCTTACTGGTTTGTTTCGTATTTGTTTGCTGTGTGCTACTGAGAATGGGCATATGTGTCACAGGACATAGGGAACTTGCTTTTGTAGACCAGGCTGGCCTCAAACTCAGAGATCCACCTGCCTCTGCTTCTGAGTGCTGGGATTAATGGAATGCGCCACCACTGCCTGGCTCCTCCTTTACTTATTGCTATTTTTAGGGGAGAGTTTTAAGATGGGGTCTCACAGCTGGGCAGTGGTGGTACACGACTTTAATCCCAGCACTTAAGAGGCAGAGGCAGAGGCAGGTGGATCTCAGTGACTTTAAGACCAACCTGGTCTACAAATCGAGTTCCAGGCCAGGACTAAACAGAGAAACCCTATTTTAAAAAGCTTTAAAAAAAAAAAAAAACAAAACACCNAAAACAAAACACCTCACATAGCTGAGGCTGGGGCTGGTCTCAAACCCATTATATAGCAGAAACTGGCTCTGATTCCTGATCCTCCTGCATCTACTTCTCTGTTGCTGGGGTCACAGGTGTGGGGCAGTACAGTGCTCTTCCTCTGATTTTAACTAAGGTACTCTAAACATCAAGTTGTGGTGTGCAGCCCTCACTGTATTTCCACTGCTCAGTGTAAAGGTACAACACCACAAATACATCAGCACTAGCAACAAAACCATTGCACTTTACCTATAAAATATGACGGCACCATCATCACAGATATAAAGAGGCCAAACGTTCAGGGTAGAGACTTTAGGATTCCAGTCCAAATCTTGATGAATATCAAGGACAGAAATATCACAGGGGAATGTTCCCCTACCCTGAGGTGAAAAAAAAATGGCTGGATGAGTCAAAGCACGGATCACATTTGCGGCACCCAGCACCAGGATGCAAATATTCTCAGGCTTTACCTTGGCAAATTCAATGTCTTCCAAAGGAATGCCACTGATTTCACTCAACTAGGAAAGAAAAGTCATAATGCAAGTTTATTTAAAAATTATTCTTGAGAAGTTATTTTCCTTTTCTACCAAAATTAGCTGGATTTAAAAACTAATATATTTGATTTTAAAAAATTAGAAGCAGACAGTGAAATCTGCCTCTTTGCTCATGATGCAAATCCCATATCCCTGGAACATGCTAGCACACTCGACACATTTCTAAAAGCATAAAGTTCTACTAGGAGCTATCTCTACACTCATATCCCACACCACTGTAGAAACATGGACCCCTGACCACACTGCTGTATGTAGAGCTCCGCTCAGCTGAAGTGCTGACCGCACCTTGACAACGCCTGCCACTCTGGAAACCAATCAGAGGGACAGGATCTTGCCCATCAGCCCCAACGCTGGACAGGTCTAGGTATTATTTTGATTTTCTAAATCTTCACAAGAAGAGCTCAAAAAGGATATATATATATATATATTTTTTTTTTTTTGGCCAGATTAAGCTGCTTATGTTCTCTTTGTTAAGAAAGTGGTCACATTTACACTAAGGGCATTAGTGAGTGTGGTGCATGCCTGTGATCTCAGTGCTAGGAGTTCAAGGCCAGCCAGGTCTACAGAATGAGACTTTTGACTTAAAAAAAAACCAAAACCCCGACCAATCCCCCACCTCAGGGGCATGGTGTCCCACGCTGGGTTCAAATAATTTCCTCCTGTCTTTGTCTTCTAGCTTTGTAAGCTGTTTTTCTAAATTACCATTTGGAGTCATACAGAACAGTTAAGCTTTTGTGCCGTATGCCTTTCTTCTTCTGGCTTTTAGCACTTGATCAGAAGTATTTTTGTCCCAGTATTTAAGAAGCATATCTGTCTTTTTCCTTTACTTATGTAAATATAATACACTTACAATTATTTGGAGATTAAACCCAGGACCTTGCACATGCCAGGCAACTGCAACTGAGTTCCGCCTCAAGTGCGGGAACTGCTGGCATGCACTGTGGACGTCAAAGGTTTTACAAGTTGCCCACTGAAGTAGAACCACTGATGGAGAGGGCAGTTCTCCCTTCCCCGAGACACCTCAATTAGTCTAAAATGCAAAGACTATCTTCACTCTATTTTCCTTGTCAAGTACCAAGCACACGCAAGTGTGAAGTGTGACCAGACGCCACCAGGTATGTTCAGAATAGCATGGCCTAGGACCTCCATTCATTTCTCTATCCTTTCTTCATTTAGCCATACAACAGTTTAATAACTTCTAATTAATTTCAAAAAACTTAGTACACAGTTGGCTAAGTAATGAAAAGTGAAAGACCTTCTTTAAACAAAGTAATTTCAAAACATGAGGAGATCTAAGGGCCCCTAATGGACAGGGACCAAGAAAGACTTCTGACAACAGTCACTGGTACTCCCTACACAACGCAGGAAAACATGTATTAGCTAATTTTGTTCAAATGAACCTACCTTCTCCCGCAGTTCATCAACACTATTGCTCTCCAATACAAGCTCCTGGAAGGGATCCAACTTCATCTCTGAAGGCCTCCACCGTTTTGATAAAATGGCAAGCTGTGACATGGACTTCATCTTCTCTACACCTAAGGACATGCAGGATTACACCCACCATTCTATTTTCTCTAAGGGCTTACTTATAAACTTACTTTTCCTGTAGTTCCTAACTAAGCATAAAGATCTATTCTTTTTTTTTTTAAACCATGTTATTTATATGTGTACCTGTGTGAATGCAGGGGCTCATGAAGGTCAAGATCCCTTGACGCTGAAATTGCAGAAGGTAGTGAGCTGCCTGATGTGGGTATTAGGAATCAAACACAAATCCTCTGAAATAGCTGCAAGATCTTTTAACCACTGAGCCAACTCTAAAGCCTCTTTAAAAATTTATATACTTACTTTAGGTGTATGGGTGTTTTGCCTACATGTATATCTTTGTCTACATGTATATCTACCTATAGGCATGTCTGCTGCCCTTGGAGGTCAGAAGAGAACATCAGAGCCCCTAGAACTGCAGTCATGGATGGTTGAGAGGTACCATATGCATGCTGGAAATAGAACTTGCATCCTCTGCAAGAGCAGTCAGTGCTTGCACAGTAGCTCTGACTCCAATTTAAACTACCATCAAGCCACCTTCATTTGCTTTTTTATTTACCCAAACGATCATCAATCCCTCTTTCTTTGAAGCCAAAACTCAGTGGCTCATCAAAATTCCACTCACCTGTCACCTTGCTGGGAGACATACACGCAATTTCTATTGTGGCTAGCTAGTCTCAGCAACTAGCAACTTAAGATGCACCTGCTGCTCCATTCCGCCAAGACTGTGCATGTGGTGGGCAATCCCTAGCTTATTCCTGTTTATAGCTCCAGAGACTAGCCACATGTGGCCAATTATGGCTGAATAAACATTGTTGAGATTTACTCACATAACTCATTTCTTATCCATCTACTTCAATGTTAAATGTACACTGACATGATACGATGAAGACACCTACCACCTAGTACCACTACCAGCTTCTGTGGCACTAGCCTATTTATGTGACCTTCATGACACTGTGTCAGTTTGCTCAGAAAAAGCTATTATTCTCTCAGGCTGCACACACTGGAGAAGGATACCTGCATGCAGCACGTACCTGGTGTTCTGGTAGTTCTTTGCCTCCCAGTTAAGTTGTCAAGTAATTAAAAGTTTACCTAGTTAAATTAAGCTGATTTAGGTTAGAAACAGCTAGTAAGAAGGGCTACTGAACTCTCTAAGAACTAGGATCTTATTGTCTAGATTGTGGACATAAGTGGCATCCAAACATGTAAGACAAAACTCAATGTGACCTCCTTGAAGCCAACTCCTCCTATTCCTCTGGGCAGAGTACTGAGTCAGTCCCAGAAAAAAAGAGAGAGTGGACATTCTGGTGGGCACAAGTGCTTCTCCAGGTCCCTGTCATGGCCTAGCTGCCTGCTCTAACAGACATGGAATCCAAGTCCAAAATAACTCAGAATGTAACCTTATTATAGTTAGAGAATCAAATTAAATGAAGTGGATGGACCTCAATTCAAGATGGCTAGAGTTTTCTGAAAATGGGAAGTCTGGGTACAGACAAGCCTACACGGAGAATGCCATGTGAAGATGAAAGGAAAGATGGGGCACAGTACCTGGCTACAAGCCAAAAGCAGGCCACGAAGCTCTAGAAGCTAGGGGAGTGATATGGAAGATACAGCTCCCCAGTAAGATCAAGAAAGATAGAAACAAGATTCACTAATACCTTGACCTCTGACCTCAGTATGAGCTTCTGCCATTTAGCTGTCCTGTTGGTAGCATTCTCAAGTGGCACTAGCCTAGGTCACTAACACAGCTGTTTGCAACATCTTTGACACATTTTCAGTAGCATACTCTCAACATAAAATATGGGACAATGACAAAGAAAATAATAAGCATGCCCAAGAAAATACCAACAGAATTTTCTGCACAACGAACCCCCCAAAACTGAACTTTTAAATAATAATTTTTATATATGAGAAAATGAGAGAAAGGAATAAATATTAGAAGGCATAAGACAAGGGATATCTCTAAAAATAATGCAATCAGTTATGTTAGAGATAAGGAAAGAAAAAAGAATCTCAGTGATGGAGTAAGAATCATATCTGTAGTGATATTTTGTTTGTGTTTTAATAAATAAAGCTTGCCTGAAGATCAGAGTGCAGAGCTAAGTCACTAGAGGACAGGCAGTGGTGACACACACCTTTAATCCTAGGACTTGGGCGACAGAGGCAGATGGATCCCTGTAAATTCATGGTCACACTGGGCTACACTAGATTGATCCAGTCTCAAAGAGAAACAGAGCTCATACAAAGGTGATTCCAGCACTTGGGATCCCATGCCTTTAATCCCAGCACTAGGGAGGTGTAGACAGGATTGATATGGCTGTGGCTGGGCAGAGAGAGGAATATAAGGCAGGAGGAGACAGAAGCCCAGTGTAGTCTGAGGTTTGGTGGAGACAGCTGCAGTCAGTGGACAAGGTCTGAGGGGACAGTCTAAGGAGAGGTTGCCCCTTTCGGTCTGAGCACTGGTAGAGATAAAAGAACTCTCTAGTGGCTGGCCTCTTTGCTTGTCATCTTCAGCATTAACTCCTGTATCTGACTCTGGGTTGAAGACCAACTAGAATTCGTGCTACACATATCAGTGCACAAAACCACAGCCTGATGCTGACAAGGCTGACAATACTGCACCATACAGCACACTTCTCACAGATGAATCTGGGGTCGGGGTCAGGTGCTAAGGGGTTAGGGCTGCATTAGCTCTACTGTCTTTCTAATTGATATTTATTACTAAAAAAAAAAAAAANNNAACCAAAAACAAACCCAATAATACCATCAAGAACTTCCAGGAAAACTTCCCAGTTGCTGGAAATATTAATATCTTCTTCATAAATATGATAATCCAAAAAGACAGTGCCAGGGTTCTTCCATGTTTTCTTCCTTAGACGAAACCTAAAAATAAAAAATGCTATGATTTGAAATATTTAATTCAAAAATTTACATTCATCAGACACCAAAAATGAACTGTGTTCAAAGTACAAAATAAATGGTTCCTCATGAAAATTCAGGGGTGATGCAGAAGCAATGCCTCTAGTACATCACATTCTGTCTTCTCCAGGGAAACTCAAGGAGTCAAGCACTTCTGCTTACTACTCAGCACTACATCCTGGAGGAAAGGTACAGCAGCGTGAAAGCTGCCAGTGCCGGGGCCTTACTTACCTGTCAATGCTGAGGTCTAAGCCACACTGCTCCCTGAGTTGAGGAATCAGCTCCTCTTTTGATTGCCGCACGGTCATGCCTTTAGCAAATACAGCATCTAGCAGAAACTTGCACGGCTAGGAATATAAACACACAATTAGAGCTTGTGTGTTACAGTGAAGCAAGGGTTAAGAAGATTTGTGCTGGGCAGCACAAGGACGAGCCAAATGGAGTTTAAGAATCTATCTTCTTGGTTCTCAGTATTAGCTCCATAACTTATAGGATCAGCAGTTGTGAGCAGCCTTGCTTAACAGCCTATGCCTCAGCCTTCTCATTTGTAAATTGGGACAATAGCTTCCTTACAGAGTTATCATGATGATTAACTAGGATAATGCATTCATATTTCCCTATCTGTTATAAAACTATGACAATTTTGAAAGTAAAAGGCACAATTCCATGGATTTCAACGAAGGAATGTACACTCAATCTCTAACAGAAAACAAAAGACTCAGAAGAAGCATATGAATGAAAACTGGATGATAGATGATTGATAAAACATTGTTTTGATTAATGAAGGCATTGTATAATAAGTTTACAGCGTTCATGTTTGTCTAGATCTCTATACATTATACATGAACATTTTAGAAATATTCTGATTACTTCCTAAACCAGCCTGCTGGGAGCCTTTATACAGATTTCAAACTGTGACCTTAAGGACATTACCTAACTTCTCTGTGCCAGGTTCTTCATTTGTAAGTTGGGAATATTAAACAGGACTTATACCAGAGCTAACTGATGGGGCTTAAATGAGTCTTTGAAGGAAGTGATGTCATACAACATACTACAGGGATGCCTCTAAAACCATGACGACCTTGGACAAAGAAAGTACTTACACAGGCCAGCTGCCATCCTCTCGTAGCACAGTACCATCCTTCCCAGAAAGCAACCATAAACACATCTAGCTCCTTTTCAATGCAGGAAAAGCCTGCTTATGCCCGCAGTGTGACAATACACTATGCCTGTTTTACAGGTTTCTTGTGTACTATCACAGCAGAACTGAGTACTACAGAAGAGATGACCAGAAGCCATCTCTTCCTGAAGGTGTTAGTACTCCCCTGTAGTCTCAAGTGTCACTCACCTCTTGCTCATTGACTAAGAGCTGGCATACTTTAACTCTGTACTCTCCCTTCTTCAGTGCTCTCCCCAGTCGAATTGTGATCTAAGAATCAAGAACATTCTTTTAGATGAACTGCCTCAGCAGGGCAAGCCAGGCACACAGTGTTATCATCTTGTGGTTTCCCCATCCCCTACTTCATGGGCTCCTGGGGGAACAGGCACACCATGACCTCTGACCATCACTGTAACTGTAACTGACATAGTTCACACTTAACCATGCCTGTTGGGTGGACAAGCAAAGAACAATCTAAACACTCAGTAGCCGCCAGCGACCTATCCTTGGAGCTACCTACTCCACCTTCAAACCTCTCAAACCTGGTAAGGGATTCCCCTCTGTATGCTGTGAATATATTTTATTGCTATTGGTTAATAAAGAAGCTGCTTTGGCCCATGGCAGGATAGAATATTTCAAGGTGGGAAATTCAAGCAGATAGAGGAGGAAAAGAAGGCAGAGTCAGGGAGACACCATGGAGCTGCCGAAAGAGAAAGACGCCAGAACCTTACTGGTGAGCCACAGCCTTGTGGTGATACACAGATTAATAGAAATGGGTTAAGATATAAGAGCTACCTAAGAATATGACTGAGCCACTAACCAAACAGTGTTGTAATTAATATAGTTTTTTGGGGGATTATTTGGTGTGGGGGCTGGAAAACAAAAGAACAGTCTCTGTTTACACAAACCTATTACTTAAAATGGACTAATTCTAGAAGGATTATTATAATCAACCTTAGTGTCATCTGAAAATGACGAAAGGGTCTCATTCAGTCGGACGCTCTCAAACTCTTGGTTGCTGGTGTACACTCGAAAAACCTTGAAGTGAGAGGACAGGACTCCAACAAATGGCTCTAAATGCTGTTTGAAAGCTGCCAGGGTGATCCTCTTATCAACATGCACCATCAACCCTAAATACAAAATCCAAACAAAGCAGGAACAAAATGTGAAAGCAGCCTTTGAGTGTTGTAAAACAGACTATTTTTTTTATTAATTGCTTTCTTTTGTTTTTGTATATCTCTTATTATAATGTCAATAGGAAAAAGTATCTCTTCTTTTGACTAGATTTTTAGGTAATATCACTTAATGGAAAAAAAAGCCAGACAAAATAAAATATAAACCCAGGCAGGCACTGAGGACCTGATAGATGTAATATACAAAACCTCTAAGCCAGTGATTCTCAACCTTCCTAATGCTGCAACCTTTAATAAGTTCTTCGTGCTGTGGTGACCCCCAACCATAAAAATCACTGCTACTTCATAACTGTAAGTTTGCTATTATTATGAATCATAATGTTAAGTATCTTGGTTTTCCAATACTCCTCCACCACTCAAAGGGTCACAACCCATAGGTTGAGAACTGCTGCTCTAGGGAGTCTCTTAAAACACAAACATTTCTAGCTTCAAATAGTACTAGTTCTGGTCATCTGGCTGGGTCATTGTCTCCTCTGCTTATTTAGCCAAGAGACACAGGGTACCACTCCATGCCCCTGTTTTTTATAGGGAAATAGAGATGAAAGCAGTGTCACAGTGCTATGTGTGAATTCAATGAGCTCACACATTTATGAAGCTTTTATCACAGTGCCAGATCTATAGCAGGCTGTCTCAAAATCTGGTAGCAATATCATCTGGGATAATAATTCTGGGATTTCTACTAGGAAAAAAAATTAGATTAACATATTGAGATGTATGTTTAACATGTGGTTGAGCTACAACAGGACTGTATGTAAATGATCCATTGTTCTCACTTTCCCCAGGCTTAAACTGAAACTCCCTTGGCATCATGACAAGACTACCTCTCATAAATTAATTTTTTTTTT
>LOEQ01003147.1:97633-112866 GCA_001685075.1 Bramus lutescens | reverse complement strand
CTAAGAAGCCGTCAAATACATTCAAAGTACTTTGATCATCTATCTCAACTATAAAATTTGGGTGTTATCAAAATTAAAATCCAACTGTGCATTAGACATACCTTATAAGCCATTTCTACTGCTTCCTTTAATGTCTTATCTTTATGAACCTCCAACTTATTTTCCATCATTACTTGTTTCACAGGATGTAAACAGAACAATTTTATCTACAAAACAGAAAATACCATCATCAACTCACTACTAGGTCAATCATAACAGCTGAACTCTTTGGCAGACAGCATTTTGTTGTTGTTGTTTTGTTTTTTGAGCTAGGGTTCCAACAGCCCTGGCTGTCCTGGAACTTGTGCTGTGTATCAGGCTGGCCTCAAATTCAGAAATCCACCTGCCTTTGCTTCTGCCTCCTGAGCGCTCATCAAAGATGTGTTCCATCACGTCAGAGAGCAGATAGCACTTTTCTTCACTGTCAAAACAATGTAATTAAAAAACAAAAAACATAGTTGGGACTATTCTTTCTTTCTTTCTTTCTCTCTTTCTTCCTATTTTTTTAAAGACAAGGTTTCTCTGTGTAGCCTTGGCTGTACTGGAACTCACTCTACAGAACAGGCTGGCTTCTGACTCCCATGTATGGGGATTAAAGGAGGGGGCCACCACCTCCTGTCTGTTTAAGGGAGAACAGAGAGGGCAGTGGGAGAATAACTGAAGGATGCCCTTCATTCTGTGCATTTCCCAGTCCTTCCTTCTTCAGAACATGGGAATGCTCATCTCACACAGTCACATGAGCACTGAGCACCATGCTGCACATTCAGTACCAGATTATGCTCATCCTTGTGCCCATGTGACTCTGGGTTACCATAACAGTGACAGCAGTGAGAAGAGCAAACTACTACAGCACTTGTCAATCACAATCATGGAATCGAACCTTGCATGTGTTGCGTTCAATTTCTCGTTGCCTCTTTTCCTGTTCTTCCAATTCTCTCTCCTTCTGCACCAGGTTCTTAATGTGTTCTGGGTATTCATCCACTTCTAGAAATTCTAGGAACACAAAATAGTGTCACTCAGAGCAGCTTCTTGTACTCTTTGTTGTACTATGCTGCCATGGAAACAGAAGCTTCTTCCAAGCAACAAGGAAGAGGTATTGACTGTGAAATCATATTCAGACCTAGTAAATGGTTCAAGCACTAGGAGAATTCAATGAGATTTCAAAATTTATAAAAGCCTTGGAAACTTAAAATCATTTTAAAAAAATTTCCAAATGTGCTATCACAATGGAACCCTCTGAGAGTGGGCAACTTTACTTCTCCAGACTGTGACTCCTTTAGCTTACTAAAAGCGCCTGGCCCAAAAGTTATTACCTAAAATATAATGCAAATGAGTAAAAGGAACTGCTGCTACATGTGTGATTGTAACTACATGATATCATTACTACCTTCGCTTCCCCCTCAAACAGCCCTAAAGCCAATGAATGTGTGACTTTAAGAACAATGAGTATCAATAGGACCTGTAAAAATGCAATGTTTCCAGAAATTAGCTCTAGCCTAAACAAAACAAAACAAAGCTTCCCTCGATGGCTGTACAGGACACCTTCCTGAAATCAACTAGCTAAAAAGCATTCCCAATTAGATGATACAGTGCCCCTGCCCCTGCCACCAGCATTTACCATAGAACTAGAGTGGGGAGTTAGCCAAAGGCTGGAACACTGCACTGTCTACAGCAAGGCATACAGGATACATGGATTACAATCCTGGTTTTGCCTCCAGTGAATCTACAGGTCTTGAAATTAACATTTGTTGAAATGATGACTACACTCTAAACCTTGCATTGAATGAGTCCACGAACTAACTTTTGTTCACAAAAAATATAATAGTTGAAAAGATATATTAAGAGCATATCAGCTGCTAAAACACAATACTGAGATCAAAGCTAGTGATCACTTTTTACATTATGAGAATGAGTAAATTCATCATTTGTGTGTGCATCTCTAGTCAAACATACACACACCCTAACATGCTTCCAACCCTGTGAATTAGCAAGAAGAAACCCTAAGAACAAAAGCTTTTTAAAGAAACAAAAATCAAAAATATAAGTAAAAAGGACAAACACACTTTATACTCAAGATTATTCTTAGAAGGTCATAGGGCAGCTTTGAAGGTTTTGGCACTGAAATCAGGCCATCAGGCTTGACAGCAAGTGTCTTTTACCAGTTGAGCCATCTTGGTCTCCTGGGATTCTTAATAAAAATAAAGGATTTGTACTAGACTCACAAAATTTATTTGATCTTTAATCAAATAAACAGAGGTACTTACTTTTCTATATTAAAAGATTTCTGAAGTATTTCAGGCTATCCATAGTCCTCTGTCATACAATGCAAATAGTAACAAGCCCCAAAAGCTTGAAATTGAAACAAACAGTAGCTAATCTCAGCTTTCATTAGCTATGCTGCAAGACTCTAAAGTGCTGTTTCATTCATGTGTAACAACTCTATAAGGTGTCATCATTTCCAGTCTACACATCTGCAAAGACTCAGAAAAGTCAAATGATTTGCTCTAGGACATGCAGTCGGTGACCTGTGAGCATCACACAGAACACAATCTTACTTAAAGTACACATCTAATTCATTTAACTAACAGAAAGTGTATTATAAAGTATTCCAACTTGTGTGTGGGTGTGCTTGTGTGTGAGTGCATGTCTTCTTGTGTGCATGCCTGTGTATAGTGCTGCTTATCAGGCTCATCAGGAATCTACCACTGAACTGTGGTCTCAGCTCCTTTAAAACTACTACTATGAGCTGTGGGACAATGGCTTTTTATCCTATCACTTGTATTATTTTAATAAAATGCTGATTGGCCAGTAGCCAGGCAGGAAGTAGAGGCGGGACAATGAGAACAGGAGAATTCTGGGAAGAGGAAAGAGTCAGTCTGCAGCTATCACCCAGACACAGAGGAAGCAAGATGTGATTGCCTTGCCAAAAAAGGTATCAAGCCATGTGGTTAACACAGAGAAGAATGATGGGCTAATATAAGTCAGAAGAGTTAATAAGAAGCCTGAGCTAATAGGCCAATCAGTTTATAATTAATGTAGACCTCTGTGTGTTTCTTTGGGACTGAACGACTGCAAGACCAAATGGAAACAGAAATCTCAGCCAACAAGTTCCTGTTAAATTGTCAGTAGACCCAGACTTGTAATCCTCCTGCCTCACTCAGCCTACCAAGTGACTGGAGTCCAAGCACACATCACTGTGCTCAGCTCTACATATTCTTGTCAAATGTTTTTAGTCACTTAAAATTATTTTGTAACAGTGTTAATAATTCCCCTTCTCCCAGATATAAAAAGTCCTAGCTGTTAATTGCTCTAGCACCTAAAAGTAGTTATATAGGTTTGCAAGATATGCTAAGGAAATGACTTTATGAGGAGCTAACATACTTGCATTTCTTGTTGGATCCTTCAGTCTATATATCAGCATATATGCATTTGTTGAGCTAGGAGAAATATAAAAAAGATTAACAGGTTCTTCAGATAGATGGTAGATTCCATTTATAAGTATCAAATCTTTATTTGAAATATTAATGTTTTATTCTTTCAAATAATCACAGACACATTAAAATTAAAACATTCTAGAAAGAAAGAAAAATTCCTCATTGCTGTTAATGGTGCACTTATGAAAAGGTTAAAATATCACCTTTTGGTAACACAGTGAAGTTATCAAGAAGGCTGTGCACCACAGTGCCTACTACAGCTAAGTCTAGCAAACTGCTTTGCTAGAAAGAGCCAAGGGAAAAAAACTTAAGTCTTTATAGACCAAATGGTGTGTGTTACAACTCAGCTGTTATAGTGGGAACGCACCAGCCAGCACTTATGAACAGATGCCCATGGCTTGTAGTCTGCTGACCCTTGGGTAAGGCTGAAGATCCACAGAGAAGCTACAACTCACTCCAGTGCATCAAAATGCTATTGCTTACCTTGCAAAAGCACTAGAGTAATAGCCTCTGCTTCCGGAATACCCACCATGTGTCTTCTTAATATCTTCTTGTGTTATCTAAAAAGTTGTAACATTACTCTTTTGTAAAAACCAATGACACCATTACATTAATGTCAATACGTAAATATGTAACCCAATATTCTAGGTCTTTTTTTTTCCTTCTTGAGACAGGTCCTTAATCTGTAGCCTGGCCTGAGCTTGAACTCTGGGCAATCCTGTCTCAGCCTCCTCAATGCTAGAAACTACTGGTGAACCATCAAGCCCAATTCTAATCCAACCTTTTAGTTTCTGAATTAGATGTGTCAAGAAGCACCACACAGATAATTCAGTTTACCAGTGGCTGCTCTGATGAGCCAGGCTCAAGGGATCCTACTCTTACATCATTCACAAGGCATACATAAGAAGGGTGAGGGCTAGAGGAAAGGTGTAATATAAATTAGAAACTTCTAACAAGTTCTAAAAAAGCAGAACAAGGACACTGTTAACAATGAAAGATTGGTTTGACATGGACCTGAGAAATACCACCATAGGCGTCTTGCTCTGAATAAACACCTGGCTACCGAGTAACTTCTCTACTCCAGGAGTCTTACCCTGCTCACGTGCTGGTCGTTGAAACTGTACCACTGCTCATCACTGAATGACTTTATGCAAGCATAATAGTGACCTCCAGCAGCACTCCCTGAATGCACCATCACTGAGAAAAGCTCATACATCAGGGAGTTCTAAGGAGAGAAGAAAAACAATTTGGAAGAGAAGACTACAAAACCCTTATTTGAAACCCCTTATTTCCTAGGGGTGCAGAATTAAGTAACGTGACAACTATCCTACGGTAAGCTAACTTGTCCCTTAGGTAACATTAAAACAGCAAGTCACCAAGAAACTTAGTATGCAACAGGTTTCATCCAGTATATTTCTTTACATTGTTATTATGCTGTCTTGTAATCTTTGGAACTATATATGTCTTTAACACATGCTTTATTATTTATGAAAAAATAAGAGTCTGAAATTTTGTGAACTACTAAATAGAAGGGTTTCTAATTTGCATAGTCAAGTTCAAGAAATTACCAACACATTGCTTTTTTGTCTTTAAATAAAATTCTATTTCTGACAGTAACTTGACCTTCTAATGTACTCATGCAGTATTTTTAATAAATAACATATTAATGTGGTATTTATTATTTATAATAATGAATTCAAGCCATGAATGGTTGGCTTATATTTTAAATTACTGTACCTGGGAGGCAAAGGCAGACAGAACTCTGAGTTTAAGGCCAGTCTGGTCACATAGTAAGTTTTAGGACAACCACGGCTCCATAGAAGAGACATTGTCTCTAACACACATGCACACACAGAACTGTGCTATTTCTGTAATAACTCAGTTTATGGCCTTTCAACTCTTAAACATGCCTGATGTTGTCTATAATAAACTAAGAACCTTTGTCTATCTTTTTCTTTGGTCTTTTGTTAGTAGTGCAGAGTGAACTCATAGATGCTAGGCAAGTGCTCCAATACCTGACTATATGCCTGCTTTTCTTTGTTATTTTTCATTTTGAGATTGCCCAGGTGGTTGCCTAGGGTAGGCCTCAAACTTATGACTCTCTTAGACTAGCATTCCAAGTGTGCCAGGACACTAGCATGAGTTACTTTTTCTTTTAGAAGCCTTAGCACTCACTTCACACCCCTAAAACAATGAGCACTACTAGATCCTGGCTACCAGTATTTTCTTCTCCAAAACAACAAGGAGCAGCCAGACACAGTAGTCCAAGCTTATAATGTTAGCACTTGAGAGGCGAACGGACAACAGCTGTGAACGCAAGGCCACTCTGAGCTACATAGTGAGTTTGGGGCCAGTATGGACTATAAAGTAAGGCTATTTCAAAAACAGCAAATAAGTTGGGCAGGATCTCTGTGTGTTCAAGGTCAACCTGGTTTACAAGGTGAGTTACAAGACAGCCAGGACTGTTACACAAAGAAACTCTGTCCCAAAAAACCAAACCAAATCAACCAACCAAGCAAACAAAGAACCAAAAACCCAAACATGATAGAGAGGAAGATATAACAGCACAGAAGACTTATATGAAATTCACAAGGGAGTCGGAGAGACAGTTCAGAGGTTAAAGAGCACTTGCTGCTCTTGCAGAGGATCTAGGTTTGGTGTTTTACACCTGCATTGTAGCTCACAACCACTCTTTTCTGGGTTCCACAGGTACCAAGTATGCACATGGTATACATACATACATATATTTAAAGATATATATATATATAGTCTTAAGAACTCCACAACCACCTAAAGCACAAGGATTTTATCAACTCAAAGGCTCAGGTTATATAAGCAGTAGTAACAAGGTGCTTCAAAGGGAGACTCTTATAAGTAGTTACCCATGCTTGGAGTGGGCTTTTTGGTGATAGAGCTGCCTAAGAGTCATCATGCTCCATTAAAGAAGTCCAATAAACTCACTGGTTCACCAAGCTGGACTTGGAAGAAACCCTTTCTCTGGTCTGTCATCGCCATCTCTACCTGGAGTGAATAAAAATAGAGTTCCCAAGGCTGGAGAGATGGCTCAGTGGTTAAGAGCACTGGCTGCTTTTCCAGAGGACCCAGGTCAATTCCTAGCATTGATAATCATCTGCAACTCTAGACACCCTCTTCTAGTCTCTGAGGGTGCCAGGTACACAAATGGTGTACAGACATTAAGGCAAAACACCCATACACATAAAATAATTTAAAAAAGAAAAATAGAGTCTCCAGGAAAGGTTATGAGGAAAAAAAAAGACTGTTTATCCTAAGTAGATTCTTCAAATGGGAAAAGCAAGGTTTTAAAGTTTGTTTTGAGAGAGAGTCTTAATTTGCAACCCTTTCTGGACTGGAACAAGCTATGTTAGACCATGCTAGACTCAAACCTGCATCCAATTCTCTGCCTTTTATCCTATATTTGGGGATCACAGGTGTGTACTATTGGACAGGCCTGTTAGAGCTCATTCACTTTTCTGGAGAGCTCTCCTCTTTCTTCCATTTCGCAGCACTAGGGAACAAATCGAGGCCTCGGGAATTCTAAGTGAGCATAATTCCATTGTCCGCTCTTCTTTATTCTTTGCTTAAAAAGTACCCAGCCTTCCAAAATCAAGTTTCAGCACATTGAAGTGTGTCTTAAACAATAGTAAACTGACTAGAATTATTACATAGTGAAACTTTTAGAGCAAATTCTAAAAACTTGTGTAGTTCAAATTTTATTGCCCAAACTAAAATTAATCAAGGTAAGTAACAGGTAGGTTTCAAAATTTACCTGCAATCTAGAATTTGTGCTGAGAAAATTATTTTTTTAAAACAGGGTTCACTCTGTAGCCATTGCTGGTTGGAATGTGTTACTCAAAGAGATACTGCTGCCTCTGCTACTTAAGTGCTGCTGGGATTCCAGGTACGTATCTATCTACTGGTTAGTAGTAACATTCTAAAGTTTGATTGTAATTAGCAACCCCTCCCCATTATGTTTCTGGAAAATTCTGAGATTGCAAGTTCTAGGTAACTATGGTTATTAACTGTTTCAGAAATGCACTATTGTCAGAATTCTTAAAATGTAATAAATAAAGTACAACATCCTAATTTTTTTCTATGAGCAAACTCAGTAAATGCCAAGGGCAGAGGCAGCACCCATTCCAACACAACGTAACTTTCAACACAGTACAGTTTCCTAGGAATTAGCATCCCAAGTGTAAATACAATTATAATCACACCCACCACAAAAACATTTTTTAAAAAGTGTTCATTTTAAAAAATGAAGAACAAAATAATACAGAAGTTCAGAAATCACTAAATTCTCTAATTAAAACATGCAGGGAACTGGGGCATAGTTCTCTGGTGGACTACTTGCCTAGCATGCTCAGCATCTAATACCAATAGACTTCATAAAAGGTACCTTTTCCAGGCCAGGTTTTGAAATCTTCTCTGTCCCACTACTGCTCTCCAGGCATATCCCTTCATCAACAGCATCATCAGTGGAGAAATCATTGCTCATCTGGTCGCTGTGGCAACTGCCTTCATTTTCTGCTCCACTATCAGTACAACTTTCAGTTTGAGGAGATTTCTAATAAGACACAATTATCTTAGAATCTATGCCAAATAAAGGAAAAGATATTCAAACTTTTACCTATTATCTTCTACTATGTTCAAATAGTTTGACATTGTTCTGATTAAGAGAAGTATTTATTTTAAGACTGTTTTCTCTTAAACTCAGATCTTAGGTACAAAATTTACCATTTTCTGCAATAGCATTTGTGACAGCAACTATCCTAAGCTCCAAATTACATCTTCTGCTCCCAATCCCAACAAAATGTTGTCTTTAGTTACTGTGTAAGGTGTCAAAATAGAAAGAGAAGTAAGCCATCTATCTGTCCATGAGAACTTTATAGTCTGGTGTACTCAGGGCAGGGACATCATGCTTCCATGCTTGGCTACTTTCAATTTGGTCATCCAGACTTAAACTGAAGAAGTATACTTGTTAGAAACCCAAGCAACATTCTCCTCTCCTTCCTTTTAACATTTCATACACATACCTACAATGTTTTTATTGACACAGGTTAAGATTTCTTCAGGATGAATGCCCTCAATGTGCATAAGGCACTGCATTTAAGTTCTTGAAACCAAGTAATATGCAGCAAGAATAAATTTTGTTGTTGTTAGTAACTTTTTTTAAGTAAGCATCTAGTGTGCAGTAGTTTTCTTACTTTAAGGAAATTTAATTCAAGATAAAATAAAGGTGAACATCACCCTATACAACTCCAAGCTGAGCATGGTGGTGTACACCTTAATCCCAACACAGATGATTGCAGAAAAGTCTGTTTTCTTGCTGAATGAATTCACTGTTTTCAACACATTCACAAAATTTTATACTGGGTAGTTTTATGTCAACTTGACACATACTATAGTCATCTGAGAGGAGGGAACCTCAATTGAAAAAATGCCTCTGTAAGAAAAGCTACATATAAACTTATAGGGCATTCTCTTTCTTTTCTAGTAATTTATTTTTATTTTATTTGCAAATTTTTTTAATTTGCAGGCATATATGTCTGTGGGCAGGTGTATCAGAGTTGGAGTTACAGAAAGTTGTTAGCTGCCATGTGGGTGCTGGGAATTGAATCCGGGTCCTCTGGAAGAGCACTGAATACTCTTACCACTGAGGCATCTCTCCAGCCCCCAGTTAGGCATTTTTTAAATTAGTGATTGATGTAGAAGGGCAGAACCATTATGGGTGGGACCACTTGTAGACTGGTTGTCCTGGGTTCTTAACAAAGAAGGCTGAACAAGCCATAGGAAGTAAGCCAGTAAGCAGCACTCCTCCATGGTCTCTGCATCAGCTCTTGCCTCCAGGTTCCTGTCCTGACTTCAGTGATGAACTGTGATGATGAAGCATAAGCCAAATAAGTCCTTTCCATCCAAACTTGCTTTTGATGTTTCATCACAGTAACAGAAACCCTAAGACAAATATTAAATGAAACTCGACAACTATTTATAATTTATTTTGAGCTCCTAGAAGAAGACAGATTTTACATCTAGTAATCAGAAAAACAAACAAGCAAACAAAACTCTTAGAATTAGTAAGGGTTTATCATCCTATAACAACTACCCTTCCTGTCTATAATGCTTCATACAATGTGATCAGGAGAACATCATAAAGAATCAAGCAGGATAGCACACAATTTTTTTTTTAAATAAAAGAAAGTTAGAAAACCCTGGGAGGTCAATGAGTAAAAAGAAATTAATGAGTCTGTCCTGTTTCCATCAAAATTCCATGTTCAAACTATTTAAAGTTTCAAGTTAAACAAAATACAAATTTAAAGAAGGATCTAAACAAAACCTCCTGTATGTTTGTCTTTCTAACTTAGTTAATGTAAGAGCTAGCAAACCTTCCATTGGAGTAACCAAGTCCCTAGATTCTTGTAAAGGGGATTAGAGCAAATACAAACACTGAGGTCATGGACTACTTTGTTCATTCGCTCACATATATGTGCTGCATGTGTAGTAAACATTAGAAATCCAGCTACAGCAGTTTTAGTAATGAAGAAATTATGAAACACGATTACTACCCAAATTCAAGAGACAATCTTGAATTCCAAAGGTGAAACCCTTTTGTCTCTTGAAGAGCTTACACTATTCCAACCAAATAAGAATACTTGAAATATAACACACAGTCAAGAAAAGTTTTTTAGCCTCAGCAACAGTCTTCTAATGTAATGCACCAAGAAGAACATGAGGAAAGAGAAAGCTGTTAAAAGGACGCTTTAAATTCATCAATTTTAACTTATAAAGTGGGGCTGGACAGATAGCTCAGTGGTAAGATTACTGGCTGCTTTCCCAGATGACACCAGTTTGATTTCCAGCCTCCACATAGTGGCTCCCAACTGTCTCTAACTCTAGTATCAAAGGTTACATACAACACAATCTACTGGCCCATGAGGGCACTAGACACACATGTGACACACAAACATACCTCCAGGCAAAACTCTCATATACATAAGGCAATTAAAACGAAAAGAGTATAATGAAATGTACAACAAGAAAATGTAGCAAGTATTTACCTCATCTTCAATATCAATAAATGTGCTCATATCCAGCTCCTCTGGAAATGACATTCGATCATTCAGTTTAATTCTATGCATGGTTGTATAATCAAAATCAAATCTTTTCAATTGTAAGGTCAACAGATAGGGGAAATGCAAAAACCGAAGACCCTAAAAAGAAGCATGTGTGGTTAGGGGTACAAATAGATTGAATACCGATATCTCAGACAATTACATACATAATAATATTCATATGCCTCTTACCTTGCGAGCATCACACTTCTTCTTACAACGTTCACAAAAATATTGATTTGGGCCATCCAAGATCTCCGGCTGAATAAATGCATGCAAAGCTTCTTCCTGGTTAGAAAAAAAAGGAATTGTCTTATAATTACTTAAAATACTATTTAATAGCAAAGTCTTAAATAAGTCTGAAATCACCAAAACTCTTATGAATGGAATGGTTAAAAAAACTAATCCTAAAATTAACAGCAAAATATTATAATTAAAAGTTATTTTAAAATTATTTTACTTCATTCTTCATAAAAATTGCTTTGGTCAGTATTGTATTCCTAATTTCTTACTTTTACACTGTCATGTTTAACTAAATGATAAAGAAAGTAAAGTCCTGATCTTTAGGAAGTACTTGCATGCATCTTAGAGACGTCTGTTTTATCAGTTCAACTTTCTTTACAGGCACTTACAACTGTGCTCACATGATCCATCTTTAAAACTCAAATAGTCACCCTTAATCACTACAGTCACACCAGCCTGCACTACTTATGAAAACCCTCTGACTGCCATGTGGTATTGCTCTTGCTGTCAAAGGCATGCAGGCTCCTGGACTTTCACACAGGAGAGCCATATGCTTTTCTTCTTAATACAGTCTTAAGACAGCAGCAAGAAACTTAACAGAGACAAAAGCCAGTGGATATAAAAACTTTAATCACTAGCACTTCAAATTAACACAATACTCAATACAACAAACTAAGATGGATGTATGGTCTCAAATTTCGTCTGATGGTATCTTTTTTACACAAGGAAAGCAGTTCTGTTTGCTCAGAGCAGAACTACTGACAACTCATCCCATGCCAAGGAAAGGATATAGAATCACTAAGGCAAAGCATCTTCAGTTGTTTTTCTGTTGAAACAGAATACATTGTTCCCCAAAAGATAAAGATGCTCAAGCTTGCTAAATGAACTTAACTGTAAAATGGTGAGGCTCACAGCTCCATTTACCGTTTGACAAAGCTTACTCTGGGACAAAATAAGAGACTGACAAGATAATCAAGTGTTTGTCAACTCATCCAATCTCCTACTCTTTCTCCCCTCACAAGGAAGCACCAAGAAGGGAGAAACCGTACCAAGATTTTTTTTTTTTTAATGTGCAACCAACTGTTTCACTGGCAATCACAGGCAAGAATACACTTAGAAAATATTACTTTTTTCTCTGAAGAATATTCTAAGAATGAAAAATTCCTTTTAAAACAAACAAAAAAAGAAGCTTAAAAAAATTACAGCTGCTGCAGGTGGTGTATCCCAGCGCTCAGGAGGCAGAGGCAGGTGGATCTCTGTGAGTTCAAGTACAACCTGGACTACACAGTAAGTTCCAGGAGAGCCAGGAATTCAGAGAAACCAAGTCTGGAAAAACAAAAAAATAAACAAACAAGTTTAGAAGGCTTCCAAATAGAGTGTGAACTGATAAAACAGTATCTACAATAAGA
This sequence comes from Bramus lutescens, assembly GCA_001685075.1. Classification (NCBI taxonomy): domain Eukaryota; kingdom Metazoa; phylum Chordata; class Mammalia; order Rodentia; family Cricetidae; genus Bramus; species Bramus lutescens. The sequence goes on along the minus strand of LOEQ01003147.1, from coordinate 100,611 downwards.
CAGTGTGCTGGGAGTGGTGGCACACGCCTTTAAATCCCAGCATTGGGGAGGAAGAGGAGGGCGATTTCTCTTGAGTTCTAGGTCAACCAGGGCTACATAGACCCTGTCTCAAAAAATAAGAGTCAACACAGACCCTCTCTGCTTTGGTAGGATCACGGGCCCAGACATTGTCCTGGGCAGCAGCCTGGGCCTAGATACTACCATGACCCCAGGAGGCAGCACAGGCCACTCAACCACTGTATCAGAAGAGCTGGTCACACTCTTCACCATGGCATAGAAGAGCTGGCTCTGCCCCTCTCTTGAGGTAAGTGGTCCCAGTGGCCCGGAACGACCACATGAGTTACCACCCAGGCCCACATCCAGGGCTTTGAGCTGGCATACCCCAACATCTACCCCATCTATGACCTGCAGGAGTGCATGAAGGGACTGGCCCTATAGCTGCAGGATCTTTATAACTTGGGGCAACAGCAGGGTATCTGAGAAGAGTCTCGGTGAGGGTCAAGCATTGGTGGCGTACTAGAAGTCTGAGGCCCCGAACCTGACCGTCAATACATTTACACAATGAACATTTCCAAGTAAAGCCGAGTGGACAAAAGGGTATACTGCTTGACACACCACAGCTCCCACTGCCACTAAAATGAATGAAGAGTGTTGGAGAGGTGGGAAAGATGGAGGAGCAAAGTGGTCATTTTGTTTGCTTTGTTTTGAACTAATATTCTTCAAATTTTCTTTTGGGTGGGATGCTATGTGGATAAGAGGTAGATATAGAGGGACTGGGAAATGAGTAGGATTCGAGAGCATGATGTGAAATTCCCAAAGAATCAATAAAAAATTATGTTTAAAAAATAAAATAAGGGGCCTGGTGGTGTAGTGGTGGTGCACATCTTTAATCCCAGCACTCAGGAGACAGAGGTAGGCGGATCTCTGTGAGTTTGAGGTCAGCCTGGTCTACAGAGCTAGTTTCAGGACAGCCAAGGCTACACAAATAAACCCTGCCTCAAAAAATAAAAATAAACAAACAAAAAGCAAATAAAATAAGAGGGGCAACACTGAACAAACTTGAAAAATTAATTTTATTAAACTGTGTCTTGGTCTCTGTCTGATAGTTCATAGCAGAGTTTTGATTTCTTTTCTTTTTTTTTTCTTTTTTTAAAGACAGAATCTATTTATTATGTAGCTCTGGCTGTTTGGAAACTTATATAGCCCGGGCTGGCTTCTGATGCCTAAGTGCTGGGATTAAAGGCATGCTCTAATACATCTGTTTTGACAGATGTTTTTATAAAATAAATTTATAACTCAGTTTTTTAAACTGTTTTCCTTATCTCTAGTATTATGCATTTTTACCAAACCATAAGTTCAAGTTCATACAGTATAATTTACATCTTAATACTTGAGTGGGGATTTTGTACATAAAAAGTACAGCTACCAAACTTAGGGAAATTTAATACTGATAAAGTACTTTTGGCAGTTCATATTCACAGGATATACTAGGGTTAAGATCTCTTTAACCAACAGAGCCTTCTCTCAGACACTAGATATGTAATGGCACTTTCTGCAGCCTGGCCTGTTTGGTGTTCTCTAAACTCAGAATCACTTTCCACATCATTTGCCAGATTACTAAGTAAGTAATGGTGAGACCTTCTAAGGACATCCTGGTCACAATAGGCTTTGTGCAGTTCTTAACTGCTTAGTCAAAATGTTGTCCGTTTGTTCACTACAGAATTTGTATCTTTCCCTTGAAGCTCACAAGCAATCTGTAGGAATATTCATGCAGAACATGCTAAAATCTCAGGCCTTATCAACCTACTAACTCTGGTTTGAGCATTCATTAGCAGTCTCTTGACTATCTTACAAGTCTTCAACAGGTAACACAAGCCTATCTGAATCCATGTTTGGCATGACTGACATGCTCAGCTTTATCTTGATCACTACTATACAGATGCCGTGTTTTTATTACTTGCTTTAGCTGTTATTCCCTATCACAACAGCCTGTGATCTTACTCTGGCCCTCTCTTTCCTTAGTCGTAAAATGGGTATTCTCTGTACTTTAACACAAGTAACACATCATGCCCTTGTTCCCCCCACACTCCCACTTTGTTTTATCCTGTCCTGTGGTTAGATTAGACTCTGTTCATGAACAGTGTAGCCAATGACCCTGACTGTTCAACCTTGTCTTTTCACTGCTGTCATAACTGAGGTGAATCTTGGCTGGATATAAAACACTGGCTTGTACCATTGTTTAAGTTTCTTGAGATTGTTACTCTGCCACCACCATCTATTTTTGGAGGAATGAGAACAGCAGAACTTATCCTTCTGAAGTTTCAGGATTCCTTAAAATACCTTTCTGATTTACATGAAACACTTCAAAGGGAGACTCACCCTTGTTCTTATTCCCTGAATGTTTTCCTGGCTTGTAATTTAGTTGTCAGTTTGGGGCATGTTTCTCTTCACACTCTGATACTGGAACATCTTCCCACAGTTCTAATTGCTTCACCAACAATCTTTTTCACATCTTTATCTCTCATTTTTTATTGCCCAAAGAATTTCATCTTTTCCTGACCATTTCAATCTAGTCTTCATTTCTGATACTTTACTTTTTAAATTTAATGAATTCAGTTTTCCTGACAGTGGAGGTCCCAGGCTCTCTGTTGCTGGTTTAAGAACTGTTATGGTTTGCTCCTACTGGCATTTCTTCCCTCAGCTTGTACTGGGTAGCGGTGGAATGATTCTCAATAGAGAGCATCAGGCAGCCTGAGCTGATCAGCATTAGACAAGAGGGGAGGGACAGACACTATAAAATACTGATGTCTTTATGACAAGAGAATCCAAAATCTGATCCTCCTGATCATTTGGGTACAGCACCGTTTAGTTTGAACACACCTTCCTTATCAGTTTAGTAAAGACTGGTTTCTTGGATACATACAAGGGAGAGTATGGTCTCCTTTCATTTTTGTAGGCAGGCAGCTTCTTCCTTTTTT